>CAUYQG010074015.1:0-15861 GCA_963574415.1 Tarsius wallacei
TCTAGATATAATTACCATATGAGGTGTATGACTTGCAAATATTTCCTCCCATTCAGTAAAAAAGCCAAATTATTAGCATTATCACATTTTTAAAAACAGAGTGAACAAAAATCTTCCAGTACAAGATTATAAATACTGCACTATTTTCTGAAAAACACAATTTAGTTTTACGTAGTAAGCATCAAATATTTCAAACCTTACCTTTTAAATGCTCACTAGAGTCATCCCCAGAGTTGGTTGGCTAAAAAATAATTACACAAAAACATGTATCTGTCGATGCCTCTACAGAGAACTTCTGATTACTCCAGTGAAAGTTTTTAAAAATCATGTTGTACCAATTCACATACTAGAATTACATCACAAAATAAGACTTGGAAGGCATCTGGCCACATGTTGTAACCATTAAAATGATGTTCTGTGCTACAGAGCATGTGTTAGAGATACCCTCTACATGAAGTATGACCAGATAGTTCAAAATCTCTTATGATTGACCAATTAGTTGCTTCCAAAGAAAGAATGCCACAAACCCAGTAGATATGTAAACACTGGCTCATTAGACCAAGCCATTTTCTTGTTAGATTGTGGTCTCTGTTATGTGCTGAATGGTAAAATATAATTCAATGTTCATTTAGCTATGAACACCAAAGTATTCCATTTCTTAGAATGGACTCAGTAATGAACATCTGAATACCTAACCCAGAATTGTAGCCCACATCTTTAAAATAAATAAATTAAAAGGAAAAAAAAAGAATAGACTCAGGCAGAAAAAGGTGTTTTTAGATCACAGAACACAGAAAACATAATTCTGCATGAGAAGTGAGCTCAAAGTTAAGCAGAAAGTTTCCTCACAACTTGTGTCAATTTCCTCTGCTCTGACAATTCAAGCCGGGTGCCCCGCTCCAACCTTGCCTTAAAATTCCCTCTCCTGGAGCAATGAATGCTGAGGGCTGAATCTTATTCCATTGAGCTGAGCCACAGGCTCTGCATGGAAAGACCTGGGAAACATTAGCTTGCTTCTGGTCTGGCCATAATGAAAATAAATGAGGGCTTCAATTTAAAGTCGTTACTAAAAATTTGTTCTTTCCTCCATTCTAATTCCGAGACCCACTTGCAGCTAATTAGAACGGTTCCCAGCGTGATCTCCCAGCACACTGCTAGTGTAAACACCAACCATCTGAGTTTCATTACAATAAAGAAATCAAATAAACAGTGGACCAGAAAACAGTAGTTTGGGCATGGCTCATTACAGCACAATGCAGTTAACATTCCTCACTCAGGAAGGAAAGAAGCCATCAGGCAAGCGAGGCCGATGTCCAATGCTTTCCATTCCTATTAGCGATGTTAGTGGGACAGGGGATTATTTTTTACCATTAAAATTTTCTGGAGAATGAAGAGGGATTTTTTTTTTAATGAAAATGAAAAGGACGTGCTCTCTGAACCTCACTGTAAACAAAGAGAAAAGGTAATTATTTGCTTTGGGCTGCTCACTGCTTCTCTAGTTTCTCATAGGACATATTGTTTACAATTTAAATAAGGAAAACGAAAAAGAAAGAAAGAGGGATACAATGTCCATTAATCTGCTTAGGGTTTTTATTATTTATCTAGGTACAAACAAATCTGTGCCCACGTAGACGGGGTATGTCTAGGTGATTTCTAATTTCCAGAATAAAAAGAAGTAAGCATGCAAACAAGAGAGTCACTCATATACTTAGAAATTGTATTCATCTTGTTCACACTTCTAAGGTTTGGAAAGAGTCACACAAATTTTCATTTTGAAAATGCATCTGTGTTGTTTATTATGACCTGAAAACCATCAAAGGGGGAAAAGAATCCAGAAATTGTGTCTCTAAAATTTAACCCTGCTTTTAAGTAACTATTCTAGTCCAAAGACATTTATTGAATTTGGTTCACAAACTCAGCCAAGATATGGATTCTCTGGTTACAGCACAGTCTATGAAGAAAAGATTAACAAATTGCAGGGCTACATGAGCTACAATTTGTGTGTCTATGACTGTGGCTCAGAACTGACAGGTGGACCTTGGATCAAGCCACGGTTTCATTACACATGAGGGAAGCTATTTAGCCCTCACTGATACTGCAGCTTCAGTGAAGAAAGTGTAGAAACACTTCCTATTTTCTCTCTCAGATAATCGAGGTCTAGGTATGCAAGTCTCATATCACAGGTTCTTAAAAATTTAAATTGTTACAGAAAGAGCATGATCCTTGTAGAGCAAACTTACCAGTTTTCAAATACTTCAGACTAAGATTAAAATGCTTCTACAATAGCGCCCTTATGTTTGTTTCCACTTTGGCCACTTGAAAAAGCTGTTGCATAAAAGGCCCTAAACCAAGATACTAAACCGCATGAATCAACAATTGAAGAAAAGTCACAAAAAATGCAAATAGTGTTGGAGTGGATCAACTTCAGAAAAAAAGGACTGAATAAATGCTCGTTCTGGCCTTGAGATTCAATTTTATATGTGGAAGAAAACAATCACGCATCCCTGAACACACAAAAAAGAAAAGAGAGAGAGAGAGAGAGAAAGAAAAAAAGAAAGAAAGAAAGAAAGAAAGAGAACAGGAGAGATAAAAAGGGAGGGAGAAAGGAAGAAAAGAAGGCAACTGTCTGCTGTAGCTGTCTCAATGAAGAACTTAAATTTTAAAAGTCAGCTTTCATATAACAATTTAGAGTAGTGTTGAGGAATTAATTGATTAATTGCTTATCTATCATCAATATGTTGAAAGAAAGTTAAAGTCAAGAAAAATAAAAGTGAATACCCAAAGAAATTAAAACTAAACAAAGCAATTTTTGAATCTGAAAGCACGGTCATTTCAAATGTCAATGTTCTTTAACCTCAAAACTTCTTAGTCCAAAAGACATAAACTTTGTTTCATTAGAAAACGAAGTATTGAACATCTGTCTGCTAGATGCCAAGTCTGTTCACCAATTTTTAAAGTGAAATCTGTTTACGCTCCTGTGCATATCTGTAAAACAAGAGGCTTTCGTTGGGTAGTTGAGAGGGCTACCTGGTGTAGAGCCATTCCCTCGCTGTGAGGAAATGCACGTGTCTTAAGCTCTGCCATGCAGCCTCTGTCCTCTGGTTGGGATGCTCTATGACAGAGCATGGAGGAGAACTCTGTCACCACCAGAACTGACCAGACTGCTCTAAAGCATGAAGTTCAAGGACTGTAGTGTCTCTGGTGTCAAGTGGAGAGGCTGTAACATTCCTTCAGAAATTCCCTTTGCATCTACTTTATTTCAAGACAGGTATAATGTTGGAAAATAGTCATTTCACAAATGTCCAAAGGATGATCACCACTAGCCTCTTTCATCTTACTTTGTTTTAGATAGTAATTTTTTTCAAAGCCCTTTCATTGTTAATTTCGCACAACAGGATAATTTAGGTCAAACATAGAGCCCGAATGTGGCACAGAATTGTGATAGAATATTAAAGCAAAAAATTGAAATGAACTGCTTATTTTGTTATTCCTTTTGCCAACAATGTATAAGGTGTGAGAGCTTTATGCGTATTATCTTATTTCATCTTATAGCCATGCTATGAGATCCTCACTTTACAAGTGACACTACTGAGAAAATAGAGACACTGATTCATTCGCTCAGTTTTTCAGGGCAAAGGGGAGGAGCTAGGATTAGAAATCAGGCTGACCCTTACTTCAAAATCCATGATCTCTCTACTACAGCACGTGTATTTACGTTAGTTTTGTGTATCAAATACAGACTTTGCCATAAGCTAGGTTATAGAAAATAAATACATGTAAGGAAGATTGTTTGATAGAAAGAACATAAAGTTCTGAAGCCTAGTGACCCTCATTAGAAACATGCATTAAAGTTTGCATATTACAGCAAATAAAACAGAAAAACAACTATGTTTAATCCCAGATAACTACACTATTGGTATCTATGGGTAAAAATCTTTCAAAAATCTCCGATTGCTTTTTCTATGCTACATGTTATGCTTTAGAACATAGATCCCAGCACGATAGATTACCAAGAAACTGAAATATTCTAAAGAAAGTATAACCTGGCATAAAACATTTATGGAGAAAACAAAGAGAATAAATAACTGATTCCCAGATGACTTTCTGATTGGAATCATTCACACTGTCGATAGACCATCACCAAGAAAAGTTAAAAAGGAGACACCATGATCAAATGAGAGTGAGAAGGCAGAAAGAAGGCTGTTTTTCCACCTGTGCTCTGACACTGACCAGCAACCTGAGTTTAGATATATATGTTGCCCCTTCTGCCACTTTACATCTGTAAAACTAAAAGAATTGGGTCTCAGATTTCCCCTTGAACTCTGATGTGCTCCTAGCCTGCAAGCCATGAAAAAAAAGAATGCCAGTGTTATCGAGCATGATTTTAACATAGAAATCATTCTTCTGGTGGACAAGAAACTCTCTGTCTCTTCAAATCACTTATGTACCATGAAACTCAAGGTAAATGTTCAAAATTTCAGTCAATGCCAGAAAGCAACAGATGCTTTCAGAAGCTTAGAATACCGAGTTTAGACATGTGCGTGCGTGTGTGTGTGTGTCCAGAAAAAGATTACAGGTTTGACCCACTAGAAGCAGCAAAGGTTCCATCCACAGACCCTGCTGTGACAGCATCTGGAAATTCCTCGCTTGGGTCAGTGGGGAGACATTCTCTGTTTACTTTGTGTTTTGTTCTATACCCATGTGGTGTTCAACATATCAATAATATATTTCAATCTCATCATGAAACCCTTTAATGATTTACTTTTCAAACCTCCCAGGTCCATCTAACCACAGGGAAACTCATTCCTTTTGTTATAAGCTAAAAGGATGACAGTCAAAACACAGACAGAAGAAAAAGCACTTGATGGAATCTGATGTCGTTCCTGCTGTTCGCCTGCAGTAGCCATAGCAGAGTTTTCAACGTCTGGAGAGAACACGAGGAAGGCCGTTAACTTCCTGTAGTAATATTTTCTACAAGCGACGCATGTCAAAATGCACAGCTTTTGCACAATTGGCAATACGCGTAGAAATATTTTCTGTGAAACCAAATATAGCAATAATTGATTCTGGAACAAGCTAGTACACTACTGTCTAAAAATCATATATTTTTCTATTATCCTATGTAGATCACACCAAAAGCTCGCTTAGTCCTGCAACAGTGTCTGAAATCCTTCAAATTTACATGGCATGCGTTATGGTTATTTTGTCCTGTTCAACAGACAGCTTTGTAGGAACAGTAGTCATTCAATAAGTCATCAAGATGAGTCTTAGTGAATGATGTTTCCCTTCCCTCCAGATGGCCAAAAAATAAACCTCTTAGCTTTATCTTTGTCTCATTCTGTCTACTCACTGATTGGTTCTAGTCAATTCCCATATCTGTTTGCTCTCTTGCCCAAAATTTTCTCCATCAATTTATTACCCTCTTCATCACAACCATCTCTACTCCCAGGACACTATCCTCTGTAGCCTAGATTCCTACATATCCTCCTACACCCTCAGTTATATAGTTTCATTTTTCCACAAATGAGATGAAGTAATCATATTAAAATGTGACTCTGATTGTGTCACACTCATGTGTGAACCCTTCAAAGTCTCTCTTGTTCGCATAAATGCTTAATAAATACTATGCATTGTCTCGATGACTTTAATAACCAGCGTTCTTGCAATGGTTGCTGTGCACAACATAAAACATTAGTTAAGATGTACAATTTCACAATTTATATATACTTGGAAGAAAATAGGGTATGCAAAATTAAGCCAAGGAAGGAAAAAAAATGTATTAACACATTATGCACCCAGCAACTGATATACATGATTTTATTTCTGGTTCCTTTTTTATTTGTCATGGAAATCTTTCAGTGTAGGCTTAATTACTCTCATTTTGCAAATGAGAAAACTGACGGGCAGAGAGACTAACTGTCTTGCTTATACAGAGTTGTACAGGCAACAAAAGTCAAGGTCAGAATGTTGGTCTAGTTCCAGTCTTTGACTCTGCCCTCATCCCCATGCTGCAGATGAGTTAGTCTTTGGTGTCCTCATCCCTTCTCCCTTCTTGCAGTGAACAGTATGAATTGTCTTCCTATCTCCTTAGTGCTTTTCTGCTCTCTAAATATCTCTCCTGAGATAAAAAGGAGAAACAAGAGTTTGTGTCAGTCATCTCTTACCTATCTCTACCAAGTCATCTCCCATTCATTTCTTAAACCTCTAATAAAATCCTTCTCCATCCTTCATGCAATTAATTCCTGCTAACGTCATCAATGGCATCTATGTCACAGAACCAAATGTCCTTTTCAGCCTCTCCAGGCATAGCTTCTTAATATAAAATCATACTTTTGACCACTTTCTTTATATCAAGCATTATCTTTCTTCAGAACTTCCTGAATTTTCTTCTTTCTCCCTGCTTTCCATGTCTCGGTTTCCTCCCAGGCTCATAGTTTTCACCACAGCATTCAATTCCTTATGCTATTCAAGAGTTTATTCTAGGCCTTTTCTCTTTTTTTTTTTTTTTTCTGCTCTCTCCACAAGAGATCTAATCCACTGTTGGACAATCATATAAACCTAAGAGTCATTCATTTCCCTCATTTCCATCCACATGCATTTCATTATGTAGTCCTGTACATATGAAATCTTAGATATCTTCATAATCCATGTACTTATTTCTATTTTTATCAATCTTGTGCTTTTAGTTATTTGGGATACTGGGGAACATTAAAGGGTTAATATTTTTATACATTCCTTTGTTCCCTAGAGAGGAGAAAGGTCACATCAGCACCATCTGTGGTGGTCCTGGGCCAGTGGCTTGAAAATAGATACCACTCTCCATGTAACAACTCCTCCAGCACACCACTGAATCTCCTCCCTCTGCATAGCCCCAAAATATCCATTCCACCTATGAACACAGTCAAAGAATAAAGTGACGCAGATAATCTTTGGACAAAAACCTGGAGAAATTCAATGAGGTTGTTTGGTTAGGACCGGTAGCATAAACCCAGACATAGAGGTTCTACAGAATGTATGTTTCTCTGTGTGATGATAGCATTTCCTGTTGGGGTTTTTACCAAATCTTGGGTAGACAAACCTCACCCTGCCCTCAGGCAAGGAGGCAGTCTGACCTAATGTGCATTAAGGCTCAAACACAGTGCTGTGATTGCCTTCGATATTCCTATTCTCATAGCACATGGTCAAGTGCTCTCAATGTCAAAAGAAAAGTGGAACAGACAAGGGTCAAAAAGTGGCATCAGGTCAAAAAAGCAGTTACACTGACGTCAGAAAAGATGGAAGTGGGACTTCTGAAGAGCTAGGAAACTCCCTTGGCTGGGGAGGGAGAGGGGAACATTCTAACTGCTGAAAACTATCTTTTTATTTGTAATATCTCTGAAAAGAAAGACAGTTTACTAAATCCCAGTAAAAACTAAGAATTTGTGGCATTGGAGCCATAGTTTATCTGCCCTACCTCCCACCCCCAGATTTTAGTGTGACAAAAGCCTGCCTTGCAATGGTGGCTAAGAAGTTCGGACTCCCTTTCCTCTTTAGTTCCCCAGTCTAGGGCTAAAGTTTTACTCCAGGAGAGACCGGCTATTATCATCACTCAGATGCTCTGCACCATTTAGGGGAATTTTCCAAGCAGATACAGTCAAAAGAACAGGGATGCAATGGGTAGAAGTTGTATTCGAGACTTAGCAGACTACAGATACTGGTCTCTGATTTTCCCCACCACATCTTGCTTACGGAGCAGAGATTTTACACAGTGAGGGCTATGCTAAGAAGATCAGGAGCTACCATACCTTCCCAATGCTCCACTCAAAATGAAGGAATGTCACTCTTGAAAGAGTGAGATGCTGCCCTTTTCACCAACTCCAAAGCAACTGTGCAGAGGTTTTACCCAAAGGGATGGGCAGCCCATAAGAACTGAGAGCTCTGAAACGCTTTCTAAGGGAGTTGAATCTACATGTAACAGAGTATAAGGAAATTCATTTCTAAAAGCTCTATCTAAAACAACGGGCACGTTGGTAGTTAGCCATAAAGAGCACACCGATAGCTTCATGACAATAGCAAGTGAAACAGTAGACCACCAGAAATCTTGGAGTTGGAGCAAACATCAAAGTCAAAACATTCTGACCTGAAAACATACCTGAATTTAATTGGATCAGACTGTGGAACAATTTAAGCCACAGAATGTTGTTGAAAACAATAGAGCAGTCAATTTGCAAATAGAGAATTATAACAGCTGAGTATGCTATCAATAGCAGTACCAGCCAGAAGCTTAAGGAAGAAGCCAGGGAGAGAGCCAGGCAAAGAGAGCCAGGGTAGAACCACAGTTATCCCTGTTGGTCAGGGAGATTACACATATGCTCAAAGTTGTGCTGTCTGAAGAATGACATCAGAGGTGTCATGCTGTGGAGGAAACAAACTTTCCTGAACTGGTCTAGTCAAACCAGTAAACAAGTAATGAAGCAAATAAGTTTGATTAAAAACATTAATCTAAAAATTAAGAATCTCAATGAATTCCAGTAAGGATAATTTCAAGATCTATACACACACACACACACACACATATAGTGTGTATGTATATATGTATGTATCTACATATATCTCTAGTATGTATAACAGCTGGCTTCTCATCAGAAAACATAAAAGCCGGAGACAATGGGATGACATATTCAAAGTGCTACAGAGGTGGGAGATATGCTCTGCCAACTGAAAATATTACATACAGCAAACATATCTTTCAAAACAGCAGTCAAAATAAAGGTGTTTCAACATATACAAAAACAGAATTTTTTTTTTGCAGATCTGCCTTACAAAATATACTTGAGGGAATTCCTCAGACTGAAAGCAACTAACACTCAAAAGTGATCTGATTCCACATGGAAAAAATAGAGTTCAAGTAGTGCTAAAAATGTCGATAATTATAAAAGATGGTATTATTGTACATTTCCTCTTGTTGTCTTGATTGATTTAAAAAGCAATTGCATAAAACAATATGTAAATAGGCATGTTGGGATTAAAATATATAGAAGTGTAGCATTCTTGACAATAAAAGCACAAAGGAGAATGGGAGCAAGTATTTATTGGAAATGATATCACATGGTAAATTAAATCCACAGGGAAAAATGAAGAGAATCAGAAAATGGTAAGATGGTTAATATAGTAAATTCTATAAACATCTATGGAGGACCCCCAAAAACCTGGAATTATCTTTTGGAGGATGAGCCCCTTGTAATACAGACTTCCCCACTAGGTTAGTTTTCAAGGAACCCATCAGCATCAGTGTACCACCTAGTGTTGGTGTGAGAGGCTGCACTCAGCTTCTGGAATTTTCTCTTTTTTTTTTTTTTTTGAGATTCTTTCAAAGCATTATTTACCCATTTCATGGGTGATTTACAAATGCATCTGCCCATTCTGTGTTGAGTATTCAGCAGTTTTTGACCAAAAATGGTATGACCCCCATGCCCCACCCTCTCTATTCATCTGATCTCGCCCTGAGCGACTTTGTTTTGTTTCCCTGCATTAAAAAGTCCACAAAGAGAAATGGTTTGCTGATTGGAAGTGAGACAAAAAATAAAAAACAGCAGAAGTACTAGAAGACATCAAAATTGACAAGTTCAAAAATTGTTTTGAGTAGTGGAAAAAGCATCTTGATAGGTGCATTGCATCAAATAGAGAGTACTTTGAAGGTGACTGAAGTTTAAACATGTAAGAATAAATACACAATTTTATAAATAAATTCCTTTTTTGGGTCTCCCCTTGTTCTTACTCTCCTTTCTTTTCTCAATTCCTCTAAAAGACATACAACTATATAAAATAAATATAACAATTTATTTTGAATTATTTACACAAGCATATATAGTGTATTGCTATAACAGCACAGAAAAGAGAACTCTATGGTTCAAGCTGTGAGTAGTTTCTATATGTCATTGGAATTAAATTGTTATAAGTCTGAAGTAAATTCTGATAATTTAAGACATATATGGCAAACCTTAGAGCAACCTTTCTTAAGAAGTTAAGAAAATAACTTCTTAGATAGTTAAAAAATTATGAAAAGAATTAAAAATTTTACTAGAAAATATCCACAATGTGAAAGGAGGATGTAAAAGAGACATAGAGTAACAAAATCATTGAGATATATACAAAGCAAAAATTAAAATAACAGAAATAAATTTATCACATAATTAATATCATCAAACAATTCAACCAAAGTCAAAGATTATCACATTGGGAAGAAAAATAACAGTATATGCTGTCTACATGAAGCACTCTTTAGATTCAAAGATATAAGTAAAAGAAAATAAGACATACCATGAAAACAGCAATCACAAGAGACCCGAAATGATGTGTTAATATATACTAAAATGCAAATATTAGGCAAGGTATAATTTTAAAGTAAAAATATTACTAGAAATACAGAGGAACAATTTATAATAATAAAAGGCTCAATCTGTCGGGAAGATATAATACTTATAAACATATATGCATCTAACAACAGAGTCACAAAATTCAGGAAGCAAAAATGACAGCTCTGAAAAAAAGAATAAATAATTCAACATGAGCAGTTAAAGAATTCAATACTCATGTTCAATGATGGGTGGGACAACTAGACAGAATGTCAACAATGTTATGAAACAGCTGAGCAACACCATAAAGCAAACAGATCTAACAGAGCTAATGGAACACTTCACTCAACAATAGCAAACCACACATTCTTTATAAAAATATATGAAATATTCTTCATATGGTAGGCTATAAAACAATCTTTAATAAATTTAGAAAGATTGAAATCATTCAGAGTATGTTCTCTGACCACATATAATTAGGTTAGAAATCAATAACAGATGGAAATTTGGGAAATTCACACATAGGTTTAAAAAGACTCAAAAATAACCAATGTTTCAAAGGACAAGACATAAGGGAAATTAAAAAATTCTTTCAGATGAATAAAGACAAAAATTAAACATACTGTAACTTACAGGATGAAGTTAAAACAGTGCTTAGAGGACAATGTATAGTTATGAATGACTCTATTAAAACAGAAGCAGAGTCTCAAACCAATAAGCTAATCTTCCTCTTTAAGTAACTAGAAAAAGAAAAACAAACTAAATCCAAGGAATCAGAGTAACGGAAATAATAAAATTAAAAATAACAGTAAAGGCATTTTAACCAAATAAAATAAGAATAATTAAAATTTAAAATAGAAACACGGAAAGGAAGTCAACAAAGTCAAAAGTTTACTCTGAAAAGATCAACAAGATTGAGAAAACATACACAAGACTGCCCAAGTAAAAAAGAGAGACAACTTAAAATACTAACATTTTTTAAAAGTGAGACAAAACATGAAACGTTAGGATGTAGAGCAGATCATGTTAAAAGATTCAGGCAGACAGGAAAATCTGTGATTAGACTGAGGACCTACTCCTGGAGCCTATATAGGCTCTGAGATAGGAAACGAAGATGGAAACTCAAACATGGAAACCAAGATAGAAATTCCTCTACTCTCTCTGGCACCAAAGAAAGAGCTGTCTTCGAGCAAGGGCTGAATCTAGTCATCAGAAAAAAATCACAGGTTCTGAGCCAGACAAGCCACAGTGAGAACATGAGGTTAATATTTCAAATATTAACCTGGGCTTTCTCTAATCTCTAACATAAAGATTAGGACTTTTACCAAAAACTTGTGTAGTTCATATTTGGGTTAAGTAGCCTCTGCCATTAGAAAAAATCATCTTTTGTATGCTGGGAAGTGTGATCTTGTAACCCGAAATCGATCACTTTCTCCTTTCTTTTTAAAGAGATAATTTCATTGTAATTCAATGTAATTACATATAAAACTACATATGGACAAAACATGCCTGCAAACAGAAGTTTATATATATTCCAAACTATGTAGATAATTTAATTTTCCTGAAGGCAAAGGTATCTCTCATTCAATTCTACAAACATAAGTATTTGTTTGTTTGTTTGTTTGTTTTTAGATTTCAGGAAGAATGAAGAATTAAGAAGTTATAGTCTGGAATAGAACCTCTTTATCCAAAATGCCATATTATAGTCTGTCACTAGGTCAGTGGTTTTTAAACAAATTTGAACCACAGATTTGTCAGAGATTGTGTGGGGTTTTTTGGGGGGGGTTTTTTGGTTTTTTTTTTTTTTTTGAGTTGGAGTCTCACTCTGTCGCCCAGACTGGAGTGCAGTGGCCGCTCCCAGCCACCGCAGCCTTGACCTGCTGGGCTCCAGCGATCCTTCCGCCTCAGCCTCCCAAATAGCTGGAACTACAGGCGTGCACTACCACGCCCGGCTAATTTTTTGATTTATTGTAGAGATGAGGTCTCACCAAGTTACCCAGGAGGATGAAAGAGGGATATGGCAGCAGTGTGAGGTAGCTCACATCTGTAATCCCAGCGTTTGGGAGGCTGAGGCGTGAGAATCAAATAAGGCCGGAAGTTCAAGTCCAATCTGGACAACATGGCAAGACTCCATCTCTAAAAAAAATATTTAAGATGAACCGGGCATGGTGGCACACACCTGTAATCCCAGCTACACAGGAAGCTGAAGCAGAAGGCTTGCTTGAGCCCAGGAGGTGGAGGCTGCAGTGAGCTGTGATTGCGCTGGTGACAGAGTAAGAACCCGGCTGCAAAACAGAAACAAAAACAAGCAGACAAAAAAACAAGCCTGACAAAGTCCTTCTGGCAGGACCGAAACAGCAAGGGTTGGAAGAAGACGTTCTTGAGGCTTCCACTCAAATGCCACACTCGGCTGGAGTCGTCGACATAACCCGGCCTGCGGTCACCAGGTGGTTTCTTGACTTCGGCAGTTTCACAGTTGAGAGGATGCTGTCTCTGGCCATCGTGGTGATCACCCACTTATCAGAGTTCATGGAATGGCTGTTCCTGGTGCCATGATCATCTATTATCACAAAAGGTGTTTAACGGGTTGACCACTGGGTAGAAGGAACAGAATGGATGTCAGCGGATATATTTCCCAAAGAGACCCAGACCCACCCAGCAGCTTCTGCGTGCAGAGGACGACACCAGCCACTGGGAGCCTACTAGATTTTGAACATTTCTGAGCAGCCATGACAATAACACGCTCCACCCTCGCACCAAAACTATATTTCCCAGGCAAGAGTGCCGGCCAGGGCAGGCCATGCACTGTCAGGAGATGAGATGAAGGGGAGGGCCCACAGCGTAGAGCTGGGAGCGTCTGATGGCATCCTGACGGGTCAGGGAGATGACGAGAAGGAATGTACATGTCGCTCAAACATCGCAGTGAGCAGCCTTTGGGCGGCATGGACCCTGGAGCAACAGCCACCCAAATGAGAGTGGGGAAAGCAGATACATCGCAGGCTGAGGTCTGGAATAAGGGAATTTTTTAAAAGTCCAATCACTGGTTTTTCTGTAAAAACAAGGAAGCCCGAGGGCTGAACGCCGCCCAGTTCTCTGCACGTGTCCTGCTGGCGTCAGGGTGAGCTGACTCCCCGGGGGTGGAGGGACCCATCCCCACGTCCCCCGCTGCTCCCGTGTGGCTGCTGTGACTGCCGGTGCTACCTTGCTGTGGCGTTGTCCGGGTAGGTGATGGGGGCCTCCTACAGCCACCACGTCCACGGGAAGAGGAGTCAACAAGGACACGGGCCCTGGTCTTTCACCTCCTCGCCTGACTCTCAGACACTTGCAGGTGCCGAGATGTGACTGCAGGCTTCCGAAGGCAGGCCGGCGGCTCCCACTCAGACAGTCTTCAGCTAACGGCGTCTCCTCTTGGGTCTCTCCTCTTGGGTCTCGTTGGCCTTCCATGGGCCATCCCGCTACTTTCCAGCCAGCCCTCTGCACACACCGCCAGGATGCCTCCCAGAAGACGGGCCCCGCCGTGGACTGGTACCACGCACAGCAGGTGAGCGGCGGCGAGAGAGCCAGACATCATCTGTGTCCCAGCCGCTCCCCATCGCTGGCAGGGCTGCCTGAGCTCCGCCTTCTGTCAGATCAGGGCGGCTTTGGAGGCTCACGGGAGCGTGAACCCTGTTGTGAACTTGACCTGCACGGGATCTCTCCTTATGAGACTGACGCAGCAGCCGAGGCTGTGATGCTCGTGCCGGGAAGTGGCTGCACATACAGTTGAACACGAGCAGCGAGGTGTGGCTGCACAGGGACCCTCCTGAACCAATGGCAGACTTTCTCAAAACCCGACCCGTGGGTGGCGAGTGAGCTGATGGACTTCCACTGTACAGCTGCATCGGGTGGCGGCTTCAAGTCCGAAGCCGACACTTATTTTAGTCCGTGTGTGGCCTGCCCGTCATTCTGTCTGTCTACCTCACCTCTTTTTTTTTCATGGTGACTTGTGTCATTATTTTATTATATATTACAATGCAATAATCATAGAAATAAGGTGCACAATGCATGTTATGCGTGTGAGGCATTCTGAAACCATTCCCTGCCCCCAGGGGGAAAACTGTCTTCCACGAAACTGGTCCCTGAGGCCAGAAAGGCCGGAGACCACTGATCTAGTCCCCTCTGTTGAAGCCCGTCCCTCTCCAGAAGTCAAACGAGTCCGTTCCTGCCTTCCTGCTGCGCCCGAGACCGCGTGTCTTGTGAGGACAAGCAGAGGGGGAGGGAGGCCGGGGGGCGCAGACCCCGCTCAATCTTCATCCTCTCAGATGGAAGCCAGGCCTAAGGCTCACAGCTTTGGCAAGAGTCCATGCCACTGGCTTCTCTCTTTGGGAGGAGAGACAGAGGACCGAGAGGGCTCTCAGCGCTCCTTCCACGAGACGATGTTTCTGAAGATCTGTGGCTTGGTCCTTTCTTTCTAGTCGGAAAAAAATGAACCCATCTCTTCTCTGGGGGTGTATCCATAAACGGGCGCAGTAGCTTTGATAAGACGGGGAAGACCGCAGGGGAAGATTGAGTGGATGCTTGTCAAATGCTGCTGCATCTGGGGCCCTCAAGAAGTGGGAAGATGATGCGTGCTCTCGGGGAATTTGCAGTCTTGTAGGAAGAGACAGTCAACGCGTGCCTGCCTGCCTGCCGATCAGTGTGACAGTGGCCGAGGCGAGGGATCAGAGGGACCACGTGGCAGGGCGGGGTCGTCTTTCCCCAGGAGATCAGAGAAAGCTTCCCAGGGACCCAGTCTTGAAGAAAGAGGAGTGGAAGGAAAGGCGTTCTGAGGGGAAGAGCATCCACGGATGCTCAGAGGCGGTGGAGTGGGCGTGGGAGGGTCCGTGCCGGGTGCAGACCTGCCGGATGGCCTCTGTGGAAGGAAGGAGGACTTGGGCTGGGCAGCCAGACCGGCTCCCAGAGGGACGTGGCGTGTGCTCAAGCGTCGGGCAGAGAGCTCACCGAAGGGCAGGCCCGCGGCAGCAGAGGGAGTGGCGGCCGGATGTCTGCGGGAGGTTTGAGGTGGGGACACGCCGGCGTCTGGTCGAGCATGACCGGAGGGTGACGGCGCTGGAGGGGGCCGTGTGGTAGAGGCCGCGTGTGGCAGCCCGCTGTGTGCAGACCCGGTCTCTGGGCGGGGAGACCTTCCCGAGGGATGCTGGGCCCAAGGAGCCCTGGGCGGCGTGAGGTGCCCGGGCCGCCTTACCGGAGGCTGTCGGGGATGAGGTCTTTGAGAGCTCCTCCGTGGGAATTGGCCCTCAAGGAAGTTCCAAGAGCATCTGCACTCTCGCAAGAGAGACAGAGAGAGACAGAGACGGCCGGGCATGGTGGCTCATGCCTGTCATTCCAGCACTTTGGGAGGCCAAGGCGAGAGGATGGCTGAGCCCAGGGTTCGAGACCAGCCTGGGCAGCTTGGCGAGACCTCGTGTCCACAATTACTCAGAAAATTAGCCAGGCCTGGAGGTGCACGCTGTAGTTCCAGCTACTTGAAATACTGAGATGGGAAGAT
>CAUYQG010074016.1:0-16153 GCA_963574415.1 Tarsius wallacei
ATGTCCTTTCAGCTCTGATTTCTCGCTGCCTTCTCAGGCTGCTAAATTTGTTCACAGTTAGGGTCAGTTGCCCCTGGCCTGCTGTGAAGGGCAGTTCAGATCACCACTCAGTTCACCACTGCCCAGTTCACCACTCAAATCTGGCCTGTGTCTGTTTTTCAAGGTTGTTATTCCCATTTCAGTGATGTTACCTTGAATTGCCAGCAGGTGGTGCTATCTCAGCTGCTCATCCCAGAGGGGATGGAGCTGGATGAGAGCCCAGACAGAGGTCGGAGAAGAGAGCCTGCCTCAGGGCACATGGGAGGAGACCCACAGCCTGGCAGGACATCATGGTGGCTGTAGAGGACAAAGCAATCTCAGCAGATCTTGCTTGCAGGGGCTTTGAGGTCTGAAGTCATGGATCGCTGCAGGCATGGGTGGCGCATTGTGTAACAGCAGCGACGGAGGCCACGGCAGCGTTGGTGGCTGCTGTGTCTGTGTCTCTGGCAGCAGTGGCTGTCCAGACGCCATGATGCTTCAGCGGTGGCAATGGCTGAGGTCCGTGTGAACAGCAGGCTGTCGATGATGGGATCTGCAGCCCCCGGGGAGAGAACCAGAAACCTTCTGCGTTCTCCTTTGCGGAGGGTCTCAGACCAGGCTGCGCCATCACAATCTTGCCCCAGAAAATCCAGTAGTAAATTATTAATCTCTTCATTGGAGACTTTCATTCTTGTAACTTTCTAAATGTGTGTGTATGTGTTCCTAGTTCAAACTGAAAACAGAAAGACAATATTCATTCAATTAGTTTTTTAATTTTATAATTGTTCTATGTTATTATTAGTTGTTCTTGTTAATCTCTTATGGAACCTAATTTATAAGTTAAATTTATCATATGTATGTATATGATAAGACATGGAATATATAATGTTCAGTGCTATCTTCAGTTTCTGACATCCACTGGGGTCTTGGAACATAATCCCCACGGAGAAGGAACTACTGTATTTCATATTGGAATACTTGCCTATATTTTATAACTATTTTTAAAATAGAATTATAAACAGATACTACATATAATGGCTGTGCCTGTGAGGAAGGAAGAGAGGATGTGATCAGGGAAGAACACAAGGCTTAAATAATGTTCTGTTTTATAAGCTGTGTGGTTGTGAAAAATATAGAAAAGAAAAGAAAAACTTTAGGCAGATTAAATTTAGCAGAATTTATTTGAGCAAAAAAAATGATTCATGAATTAGGCAGCAGTCCTGACTAAAAATGGTTTATAGTGATCCATCTCACCACATGTACAGGTTATATTTATAGCCAGAGATAAGGCGTGTCCTACAGAAACAACCTGATTGGTTAACGGTGGCATTTGTTTTATATGATCATGCTTTGTTAGCTTTCAGTCTCTGATTTGCTAAGGGTTCAACTGCTATGATTGGAAGAGACTTGGCTACTTGTTATGAGTATATTCTCAGGTTGGGTTGCAGTCTGTTTACATATCAAGTTAGATTAAAGTTCACTATGTACAGAGAAATCTTTAATCAAACAAAATATTTATGAGGTCCATTTTATGTAAAACTGATTTCAGTTTACTCATGGTGAAACACATGTGGTCATTTTATTATCTTTCACACCATATATAAATATGTTCATACATATGTATTGCATATTTCAAAATAAACATATTATTGCATTATAGTAGAAAACTATTTTTGATTGATTCAGAAATCATTATGCCTTTAAGTGAAAAAATACTAGACCATATGAACGTAATGTGCATGACATTTTTTGAGATGAAAATTGATACTATTGACATATTAATGTAGAAACTCCTTAATATTGCTGATAATATTATGTACCATAATGAAATATATGTAAAATAACTATCATAATTCTGAAACATTTTAAATATTTAATATATGTTAGCTATTCTCCTCCTTCTGGTCATCATCACAAATTAAGCATTTGACTTTGGAAAAATAATTATGATGCCACAGAGCATAATGATTAAGAGTGTGTGTGTGTTTGTGTGTGTGTGTGTGTGTGTGTGTGGTGTGTATGGGTTAATTTAAAAATTTTGGTTTGAATCTCAACTACAGGTCACTAGCTGAGATAAAATGAGACAAAAAACAAATGTTTATTTAATAATTTGTAGTTATCAGGCACTGGTTATCTTTATACAAATTAATAAAAATATCAAAATGACAGAAGTACTAGTTTCCTGGTTAAGTCTACTCATGTTCATAAGCAGTTTATCAAGGTACTGAACTCCAATAGGGAGACTGTACATATTTAGACTTCTAATTTGGAAGAATGAAAACATGATAATGCCCT
The DNA here is from genome assembly GCA_963574415.1 of Tarsius wallacei. Lineage (NCBI taxonomy): Eukaryota > Metazoa > Chordata > Mammalia > Primates > Tarsiidae > Tarsius > Tarsius wallacei. The sequence continues at coordinate 2,314 of CAUYQG010074016.1, forward strand.
CCTGAGGACTGTAAATAAAATGTAATATGAGTAGTTTTTTTGTACTTGTATCACTCCCTAACACTCTTGATTCCAGACTTTAAAGCAAAATATGCACAAAATTATAAAATAACAATATTTTATATCATCTACTCTAGTTTTATCTGTTTCTTATCTTTAATTTTAATGTCTTATTTCAATTGCTCTGATGCTTGGTATAGTTGCTTTGATTCACTGAGAAATTTGCATTTTTTTCTAAGTTTACTGAGAGAAATGTGTTAAAGTCACTTTTGGATTCGTTATTTGCTTAAATATTTTAAGCTTGTTATGAGGTACATGGAAAATTTAGTATCGATATATTTTTCTGTGAATTGATCCTTTTATCAAGACACACTTCTCATTATCTTTGACAATACTTCCTGCCTTGAAGTCTGTCTCATTTTATGATGTGTTTGTGTGGTATGTTTTTTTTTCCTCTTCCCATCCACTTTATTTCAATGCACTTGTGTCTTTTTATTAATGATGTATATTGTAAGCATAATATTGTTTGGTTTTATATTTCATCTAATCTAATAACCTTTCATTTGCATAAAATAGTTCATGTACATGTTGTTAATTACTGATATATTTGGTCACATATCTACCATCTTACTGCTTTTTATTTGACCCATTTCTTTTCTATATTTTTCTCTATTCTTATTTTAGATTGATAAAGTGTTTTTGCTAATTCATTATTCCTTCTATTTGAACATTTATACTTTTTAATAATTTTTAGAATGTAAGCAAGAAATTACATCATGATGCAATAAAAGAAAACAAGCTATATTCTTTTATTATTCCCTAGACATTAATTTAATACTAAAATACTTTAATTCCATTTACCACCAACACCTGTTGTATTATTGTTGTGGCATATTTTATTTTTGAGTATATTTAAAATCCTATAGAACATTATTAGTATTTTGTACAGTCAATATTGATTACAATCTACTCTCTGTCGTGATATATAGATGTCAATTTTAACAATCAGAACAATTAAGAATATAAATAAAAATATGAATAAAAACAATAAAGAAATTCAACTTAATTACTGATGAAGTAGGATGTATTTCTTCCATTTTTGTATATTTCAAATGTTCAACTGAAATTTTTATCTGGACATTTTGAGAGGGGTGCCTCATGATTTGTGGAAGAAACGTCCTGAGTGTGGTAAACTGGTTACTGGTTCTTCAACCATAACCTGTCATCACCAAACTGAGTGTTCAGCAGTTTTTGACCAAAAACTGCATGATCCCCATACCCTACACACACGCCCTATTCACCTGATCTCACCCTGAGTGACTTTTTTTTTGTTTCCCCAGATGAAAAAATTCTTTAAAAGGAAATGTTTTGCTGATGTGGAAGAGGTGAAACAAACAAACAAAAAAATGGCAGAAGCACTAAATGCATCAAAATTGACAAGTTCAAAAACTGTCTTGAACAGAGGATAAAAGTGTCTCAATGAGAGTACTGTGTCAAATGGAGAGTACTTTGAAAGTGACAAGTTTACACACATAATACATACAAAATTTTGTATACATAAAATCTGTTTGGGGGGAAATATCCCCTTGTAAACACATTAACACAGTATTTTTTAGTTATTGCTTTATACAGTTGTCTTTAAAATCAGATAGAAGTAGAAAAAAGTTATATATGTACTGTCCTTTATATTTATTAGGCAGTTAGCTTTACTGATTGTATTAGTTTTCTGCTGCATCTATAACAAATTATGGTAACTTAAAACAATGTACATTTATTTTCTTGCAGTTCTATAAACTGGGCTAAAGTAAATTTATTGGCAGAGCTGGTTTATTCTTGAGGCTCTGAGATGAGAATTTGCTTCCTTGGTTTGTTCAGCTTCCAATGGCCCACTTTGTTTCTTGACTTGCGGCCTCTTCCTGCATCTTCATAGTACATGATTCCAATCTCTGTTTCTCATTACCCCATTCTCATCCCGTGCAGTCAAGTCTCCCTCTGCCTATCTCTTATAAGAACACTTGTGATTATAATTAGAGTTTACTCAGTAATCAAGTTTTTTTATTTAATTGTATCATCAAGGTCTTTTGACATATAAAGCAAAATGTTCAGGCTTTAGGGATTAGGGCATGGATATCTATAAGGAACTATTATTCAGCCTGCCATATCAGTACTATTTCAAGATGTTTATTCTAGTTAGTATTTCTCATAGAACAGTTCTGATATTGGCAGGAATGTCTCAATTTTCCTTTTATGAATTTTTTTAAGAGGAAGTGTAGGGGGACAGTAGATATGTTCTTGATTGTGGTAATAATTATGTGGGTATATTTAAAAGCACATCAAATCATTCATTTTAAAGACATGCAGTTTATTGTATGCCAATTAACACTGATAAAGTTGTCAAATAACATAATTTTATTATTTATTTATTTATATTTTATTTTGGAGGTAAGTTTGTGTATTCATTACATGGACTTGTATACTGGTGGGGATTGGGTCTCCGGTGGCCCCTTCCCCAGTTAGTGAACACTGTAACTATAGGTGGTTTCTGAATCCTAGTCCTTCTCCCCTCTTCCCCCTTCCCCCTTATTGGTGTCTTCATTTTCTATTTCTATCTTTGTGACTGACTGTTTAGCTTCCACAAATGAGTGAGAATTGCGATGTTTGGTTTTCTTCTTCTGAGTCACTTCACTTAGGATGATGATCTCTAGCTCCATCCATGTTACTGCAAAGGCCACAGTTTTATTTTTTATGGTTTTTTTAGTATCCTATGGTGTATATATACCACATTTACATTATTCACTGATCTGATTGGTTGATGGGCATTTGGGTTGATTACACATCTTTGCAATTAAGAATTTTGTTGCAATGAACATGTGTGTGCAGGTGTTTTTTATTTTTATGTTTTAAAAAATAAACCTCTGTTCCTTAGGGTAGATACCTAGTAGAAGATTAATGAATCAAATAGTAGAACTGCTTTTACCTTTTTGAGTACTCTCCATACCACTTTCCATAGATCTTTTACTAATTAACATACCCAATTGCAGTGTATAAATGTGTTTCCTTTTCTCTGCGTCTACGCCAGCATCTATTGTTTTTTGATTTTTTAATAATGGTCATTCTGACTGGTATAAAGTGGTATGGCATTGTGGTTTTAATTTGCATTTCCCTGATTATGAGTGATGTTGAGCACTTTTTATATGTTTATTTGTCATTTGTATATCTTCTTTTGAGAAATGTCTGTTCTTGTTGTTTGCGCAATTTTTTATGGGCGTGTTTGGTTTTTTTTCTTGTTGATTTGTTTGAATTCTTTGTGGATTCTAAGTATTAGTCCTTTGTTAGATGTATAGGTTGTGAATACCTTCTCCCATTCTGCAGGTTACCAATTTGCTCTGTTGATTATTTCTTTTGCTGAGCAGAAGCATTTTAGTTTTAATCGCATTTATTTATTTTTGTTTTAGTTGTATTTGCTTTTGGGATTTTAGCCATAAATTTTTTGCTTAGGCCAATGTTCACATGAGTTTTTCCTGGATTGTCTTCCAGGATTTTTATGGCTCAGGTGTGACATCTAACTCTTTAATGCATCTTGAGTTAATTTTCTATATGGGGGGAGATGATTCAGGAATCAAGTTTAATTTTTATGAATTTTCCCAGCACCATTTGTTGAATAGGGTGTCCTCTTCAGAGTGTATGATTTTGTCTGCTTTGTCAAAGTTAAGTTGGTTGTAGATATTTGGGTTTATTTCTGAATTCTCAATTTTTTTCTATTGTGTCTTATCTTGTACCAATGTCATTTTGTTTTGGTAACTACACCCTTGTAGTATAATTTGAAGTCAAGTAATGTGATAACACCAGCTTTGTTTTTTTGCTGTTTTTTTGTTTTGTTTTGTTTTTTCTTTTCTTTTTTTCTTAGTATTGCTTTGGCTACTCTTGCTATTTTTTGGTTCCATATGAATTTTAGGACTTTTTTTCCTAATTCTGTGAAAACGACTTTGGTAATTTGAGAGGGATTGCATTGAATGTGTAGATTACTTGGGTAACGTGGTCATTTTAATGTGGATTCTTCTGATTCATGAGCATGGAATGTTTTTCTGTTTGTGTCCTATGTATCAGAGTTTTGTAGTTCTCCTTGTAGAGATTTTTCACCTCCTTAGTATTTTAGCTTTTTAGCTGCTATTGTAAATAGAACTGAGTTCTTGATTTGATTTTCAACTTGATAGCTATCAAGGGTATAGCAGTGCTACTGATTCGTGTGGGTTGATTTTGTATCCTGAATCTGTATCAAATTCATTGACCAAATCCAGGAGTCTTTTGGAGGAGTCTTTTAAGATCTCTAGTTATACAGCCATATCAGCATGCAGAGATAGTTTGATTTCTTCTTTTCTAATTTGGATACACTTTCTAGTTTTTTCTTTTTAATTTTTTTTTTTATTTTAAAGATTTGGAGTACAGTTCAGGATTAGGCAGATAACTGGTCATCATACAGGTGGGCCTTGCTTTGGTCCTCACTTCGCCAGGTTTGAGATCAGGTTGCCAGTATTGATGTTATGTGACCCCCCCATTCCTCCCTTGGCAGTGTCCCACTAATGCCAAACTCTTTCTTACAGTATTAAGATAAATGTTTAGGGCCCATAAATAAGTGAGAACATGTAGTATTCAGCTATTTGTTTCTGTGATAGATCACTGAGAATGATAGACTCTAAATCCATCCAAGTTACTGTCAAGTTCATAACTTCTTTATGGCTAATAGTTCATCATGTATATGTACCACATTTTCTTTAATCCAGTCAATTTTTGGCAACACAGTTGGTTCCATGTTTTTGCTATTGTTAATAGCAATAAACATGCATGCACAGGTATCTTTTTTGTAGAATGATTAGAGTTCCACTGGTTTTATTCTCAAAGGGAGATGGCTAGGAAAGTCAATTTTTAGAGCTTTTAGAAATTGCCACACTGTTTTCCACAGACGTTGTACTAATTTACACTCCCACCACTGTGTAGAAGCAATTTTTTTTTTTTTTGAGTTGGACTTTCTCTCTGTTAACCAGGCTGGAGTGCAGTGGCATGCTCACGGCCACCTCAGTGTCGACCTGTTGGGCTTCAGCGATACTTCCACCTCAACCTTCCAAATAGCCATAACTACAGGTTAGCTCTACCATGTTCAGCTAATTTTTTAATTTATTGTAAAGACGAGGTCTCACTGCCTCGGCCTCCCAAAGTGCTGGGATTACAGGTTGAGCCACTGAGCCCAGCCACAGTTGGTTTTCGTTTGCATTTCTTTGATGATTAGTAAGGCTGAACATTTTTTCATGTATCTGTTGGCCATCTGTATGACTTCTTTTGAGAAGTGTCTATTAATGCCTTTGGCTCATTTTTAAATGAGACTTTTCTTCTTTTAGCAAGTCTGAATTCCTTATAGATCCTGGATAGTAGACCTTTGTCAGATGTACAGTTTGAAATTCTTTTTTCCCATTCTTTGGGCTGTCTCCCCACTCTCTTGATGGTTTATTTTGCCTTGCAGAAGCATTTCAGTTTGATTAGGTCCTGCTTGTCCATCTTATCTCATGGTATGGGCTTTTGTGGTTTTGATCAGGAAGAGGTTGCTTATTCCAATTTCTATAAGAGTGTCTCCTGTGTTTTCTAAAGTTCTTATAATTTGGTGCTTTACATTTAGGTCTTGGATCCATTTAGAGTTGATCTTTGTGTCTGGTGATAAGTAGGGGTACTGTTGTGTTCTTCTGCATATGGACAGCCATTTTTTTCCATCACCATTTATTAAATAGGTACTCCTCTCACCAGTGGTTGTTGTTGGAGGCTTTGTCAAAGATGAATTGGTTGAAAAAATTGAGGTTTTGCTTCTGGAAACTCTGTCCTGTTCCATTTGTCTATATGCCTGTTCTTGTACCAGTACCAGGCTGTTTTGATTATTGTAGCATATAATAAAGTTTAAAGTCTGGAAGTGTGATACTTCCTGCTTTGTTTCTTTTGTTGAGGATTGTTTGGGCTATTTGTGGTTGTTGTGTTTCCATGTGAATTTCTTTCTAGCGCTAAGAAGAAAGATGTTGGTAATTTAATGGGTATTGCATTGAATCTGTAGATTGCCTTGGTGGGATGTACATATTAACAATGTTGATTCTTCCAATCCATGAGCATAGCATATTGTTCATTTGTTTGTGTCTTCTTTGATTTTTCTGAACAGTATTTTGTAGTTTTCATTGTAAAGGTCTTTGACTTCTCTTAGGAAGATGCCAGGTATTTTTCTTTCTTTCTTTTTTATGGATGTTGTGAATGGGATTGTGCTTTTTATTTGGTTCTCTGCCTGTTTTTGTTGGTGTATAAGAATGTGACTGTCTTTTAGACCTTGGTTTTGTACCCTGAGTCTTTGCCAAAGTCCTTTATCAATGCAAGGAGGTTTTTGACAGTTTCTCTTGGGTTTTCAAGGCATAGGAACATATCATCAGCAAACAACTTCCTCTTTTCCTATTTAGATGTCCTTGAATTCCTTCTCTTGTCTGATTCCTCTAGCTAGGCTCTCCAACACTATGTTGAACAGGATGGGTGAGAATGCTTCCAATTTTTGTTCATTTAGTAATATGTTGGTTCTGGGTTTATTGTTGATAGCTCTTACTATTTTGAGGTATAGTCCCTCTATGCCTAGGTGTTCAAGGGTTTTTATCAAGAAGGGATACTGAATTTTATTGAAACTTTTTCTGCATCTAATGACATGGTAATGTAGTTCTTGTTTTTACATCTGTATTTAATTGTTTATGGACTTGCACATGTTGAACCAGCACTGTATCCATGGTGAATGATTTTTTTTTTTTTTGAGTTGGAGTCTCACTCTGTTGCCCAGACTGGAGTGCACTGGCCACTTCCGGCCACCGCAGCCTCGACCTGCTGGGCTCTAGCGATCCTTCCGCCTCAGCCTTCCAAGTAGCTGGAACTACAGGCGTGCGCTACCACGCCCGGCTAATTTTTTGATTTATTGTAGAGATGAGGTCTCGCCTGCCCAGGCGGGTCTCGAACCAGCGGGCTCAGGCAATCCACTCAGCTCAGCCTCCCAAAGGCGCAGGATTACAGGCTGAGCCACCGAGCCCGGCTTTTAAACGCATTTTAAACAGAGCAACACAATCTAGGTTCAACCTTGTACACGTCTTCCATCTGAAGGTGGCACCTGTTATTTGTATAAATGTTACTGAGTATGGCAACTCTATTGCTTGAAATTCATCAGTGGCTCTCATCTGCCAACACAGTCCTTAGCACATCATGCTCTTTGTGAACAAGCTCTGGCCTGTGGCTACAGACTTCCATCTTTCCTACCATCCCTACCTTTACCATAGAGTTTTATACCCCTAACATGTTCCCAGCCTCCTTTCACTGAACCATATTAGAAAATCACCAACAGTATCTTTTGTACCATCAATTCTTTGTCCAGAGTCTGTACACTGCGGAGGGTTTAGTGCCCAGTGTAGCTGACGCTGAAATTCAGCTCGGTCTTCGGTATGGATAAGTTCATATACACTCTGATGGATGACATCAGACTACAGAAAAAAGATACAAGGAGATACAAAAAAAGTATTGATTTAAAGTAATTATTATTAATTTATTTTTTAAGAGTGCACAACTTTGTAGGAATTATTCCAGCAGGTCAGAAACAGCGAGTTAGAATTCTCACTATATATATATTTCTTTAATATGGAGTTCTTTTTAATTTCACATAGTGGGACAGAAGATACCTTTGTATCCTTGGAACTTTTTCTTTTTTAAAAAACTTTTTACTTTAAAGATGTGGGGTACAATTCAGGGTTAAGTATACAAATGTTCATTATGCAGGTACCCTTGTTGATGAGGTGTGGCCCCCCCCGCCCCCGGCAGAATTCCAGTACTGCCAAGTAATTTTAAAGCTTATCTAGTTTAGTGGTTGCTTGGTAGTGTGATGAATACAAATTAAGGGACTGTTAAAGCGCCCCAGTCACCCAAGACAGTAAAAGCTAGAGAGACTGGCATCACAGCTGCCAAGTCATAAGTCACTTGTCATCATTTCCCAGCACAAATGCTCTTGCTCAGCCAGTAAGTCACTTCTGCACTCCTGCCATGCAACATATTAAGATCTGCTTATGTTCCTTTCTATTTATTAAACTTCTGAATCTCACCTCATCCATGAATCCTACCCTAACCACCCAGGTTTCTTTGATTTCTCTAAGCTTAATAGTATTCATTACGTATTTCTTTCACTGTTCTCTAAAGTTCTTCTTTGTATTAAATTCCCCTCCAAGTAGACTACACAAGAGTAAGAACTGTGCCTTGACCATAGCAGAATCCCTCCCCTCCTCTGGCCTCTCAGCATTTATTACAGTGCTGGGCCCTTAGTGCTTCAACCAGAGTTTTTCTCACTTTTTTTTTTTTTTACTGCAACTCATGGTAAAAAACACATTTTCCATCATTCACATGTATGTGCACACAGACACATATACACATGGAACATGTTCCAAAAAACACTTAACATCCTTATGTGAGATGATATTATGTATTCTATTTTTATACCATCCTAAGCAACTGAAAAAATGTCTGATGGTGATCCACTGTATCAATTGCATACCCACGTCGGTCACAATTTGCATTTTAAAAAATGGTGCCTTAATCTGTCACTCTTGTCTGATAAAAATGTTTTATTCAAAAAATATCAGGCAACCCTCTCAGGTTCCTGTCCACTGTGGGAGTTTTTCTGTCCTCTCAGTAAATCCTGCTGTCTCACTTTCTAGCTGTCCATGTCTCTTATTCTTCCTGGACACGAGACAAGGAAAAAAAAATCTATGTGTATATGTGAGAAACAAACAGTTTAGAAAATGGCTAATCTCTTTGATTTTCTTAACTGATATAAAACACAATATCAAATCATGATTACGATAGTATGTAATTCGTCAGGTTTCAAACAGGCTTTTCTATGGACATTAACATATTTTCTTTAAAATACAAAAAACACAAGTTTAGGACTTGTGGCTGTAGCCACATTCCATTACTTTAGTCATCTACACTTAAATCTCCCTAGGAACTTAATCATCTAGCATTAAATTATCACTATGTCACCCATTCCATAATTGCCAGAAGTTTCATGTAAAACACAAGTTAAGCATGCATATTCCCTTTAAAAAGAACCTTAAGTTGTTTCCATCAGGTATATAATAAAGTTGAAACTACAGCCTATATAACAGTGTTATACAGACAGCGTCATTTAGACCAGCAGCCTTGTGACCTTGGTAGAAATGCAAATTCCTGGGTCCCTACTGATTCAGAATATCTGGGAACAGGGCTGAGAGATTTGATCAAGTTTTGTCAAGTTCTTCAGGTTATTCTCACACACATTACACATCCAAGTGTACTTACAATCTGTTTTCAAATCATACCAGATGTTGTTGACCTTCAGATATGCCAAATACTTTATAACTCCATTTACTCATCATTCATTCAGTAGCATCAAACAGGCCAGACACCTTTGTTTTCTTTAATGACTTTTGGTCTACTGCTTATACTACACTTCTATATTCCTATATGCCTTCATCCACCCGTCTGAAGCCTACACATTCTTTAGGTCAGCTTAAATACCATTTCCTTTAGGATGTCTTCCATAGTCTACATAAATCCAAATTAAAGACCTGTACTTTTACACAGTACCTTTTTCATTTCATAGCTGTCATATGTCCTCTGCTTTCTGTAAGTTATTTGATAACAAATATTTTGTCTTCTTCCCTAAAACTTATCTGCCTGAAAGTTTCCTATATATGAGATTCTGGATGCTTGATAAGTGAAAGAAGAAACACAATAACAACAAATCACAAAAACATTTACAGAAATTATAGTGTAGTAAATTATTATTAGAAAAATATATTAGCTACAAATACATAATTTTTTATTCTACAGTATATATACTTCAATTGATACTTTATATATACAAATGGTCAGCTGTATCCCTAAAGTATAAGATATATAAAAAAGTAGAAAGCTCATTTTCTAGAAAACAAACATTATTTTAAACTATATTAAAAAATACACTTACTTGCTGAAACCCTAGATAATCTTGTATAGTAGAAGAAGCGTAAAAGACCAAAGCATCTGTAGTGACAACCAATACAAAGCCATTTAGAGCCTACAAGAAAAAAAGTTATAAAATTAGTAAGATAACGTAATAGTCTTACTCATAAATACTTACTGTGAGATAAAGGTTGTTATTTTTGTTTCTGAAAAATTTCCTCTTCAAAATAGTGAAGATTATTACATCTCACAAACACAGACACACCACACACTCCTGGAGTGAAAAACAGCTCAATCTAATGCTCAACCATGAAAACTCTAGCACAACACTGATTTCTTCTTCCTCTGCTTCAGGTTTTCTCTTTTAAGTATATTGCACCAATGCCTTTTTAAACATAAACTGTATAGACATCATCCACTATAATCTGTCACTGCTTTTTTAGAGGGAGACAGCGAGCGAAGATGTTGATTAGCTCCTTAAAGAGAGAACTCTGTAGGAGAAACTTTTTTTTGTGCAAAGGCATTTCACGCACTGATGTACTTTAAAATTTGGATACTCTCAAAGAATTATAAAACTTTTAAAGACTTTAATAGGAAAACAATACACATATAATATACATGCAATTAAAATATAATACACATGAAAAAAATATAGCAAATTTAGTCTATTAAAACTTAATGTAATTACTAATATATGTATGTTTAAGTCTATCATTTTACATGTGTTATATCTGTGTGTTCATAGTACATCCGTACTGTTTCTTTTTCTCTCCTTCTTTGCCTGCCTTTGGCCAATTATTTTTTCTTATCCCATATTCTTTAATTTGGAAGTTATTTTTTCTATTCTTCTAGTGGTTATTCAAGTCTAAGTGCTAATTAATACCTTTATTCTCTTCTTGGATAACAGAATTATCTTATAGCACTTTAAGTTTATTATCATATAGTTTAATTCTATAAGCCCTTACTATTTTTGGCTTGAATTCAATTTGGTACTTAATCTGTTCTTTACATGTGATTGTGGCGAAACCTTTCTGACACCCTCTTTTTTATGCAAAGGAAGACACTGTATGGTTTAGTCTAACAATCATACAGTGTGGGGTCTGACACATTTGGACTGGATGTCTATTTCCATCTCTTATTAGCTGTATCCTATGGTTATTGACCCCTTCAAGCTTTAGAGTGATCACTTCAAAAACTGGCACTCTATTGTATAGATATGACTATATCTCATCTAATTTTGCCTGGCACAGAGTTGGCACTCAATTAATGTAAGGTGCAATATTAAAGTTATGGAAATGAGCACATAAAGAGTTACGTGAGCATGCTACATAAATAAGAGTAATTAATTTAACCAATACTTAAAATATTACATACCAAAGAGGGTATATGCTAGGTACTGGCATTCAAGAGTTAACAAGACTTTGCCCCCATGATTATGATGCTAACACAATCTAGTGACATTATCAGATGACATAAAAGAAACACAGGACTATCTTTCTTTCCACACTAATGACTTTCACCTTCAAGACTCTTGATCTTTACTATACTTCTGAGAACTTGGCTACAAAGATAACATTTGCTATTTAGTAGTCCTTTTTCTAAATGTGTTTACATATTCAAGTGGTTTATTTCTCCCCACAACCCACTGAGGTATGTGCCACATTCCAGTTTTTACAATGGAAAAAACTGAGTTAAAGATCATCTCTTTAAAAGTAACCTGCCCAAGGTCACACTGTTAGAAAAAAGCTGAGTCAGGAGGTAGTCTTGCTCCAAAATCTACCTACTTAATTATCAAGATATGCTGCCTTTATTAGATATTGATCACAAATTGGTACACAATTTTAACTTTTCAATCACACAACTTGGCTCCCAGGTTCTTGATTGCAAAGATTATATATAATACCTGGTAATTTTCCTCAGGTTAAAGAATGGTGATTATACCCACTGGAAACTTGAATATTTAAGGATTAACATTTTCAAAACTGAATATTCTTAAATCCTCATGGCAATAACAGTATACATCCATCACTGTATTGTTTCATCTCGAAAATATACTCTCTCTAGAGAAGACTATCCATTGATCACATCCATATTATTTTGTAGCACATCATACTTTTTCAAACAGCAAAATGAATTTGGTACATTCTAATAGAATCGTTGGTGCATACCAGAAGACAGGAGCATAGTTTAAGGTATAATATCAAATCCCTTTAGACAAATGTTAATTGTCAGAAGTAAAATAAAAATCTAAAAAAAAGGTGCATATCAATTTTTTATATATCTCAAATGATCTTAAATACCAGAAAGAACAATATTATTACTTATATTGAATTACTATCTTAGCAAATTAACAGAAAGAATATGCTAATTATATTAATTAAAGAAATTATCATTATTTCAGTCTTAGTCACAAGGATTGCTCAACCTATTTGAAAAGTATGTTGAGTTCACTTGCTATTTGAAACTAGAGAAGTAAACTGCAATTGATTCTGTTACACATAACTGCAACTGTTTTTACTGAAAAAGAAGCTGCAAGATTATAAAAAGCACACAGAATTTGTTTTAAATGTATAAAATAAACAGGTGAAGTAAACAATAGATAATGAGAAGATGCAGTAATAAATTTAAGCCAATCTAGAAAATAAAACATTTTAAATGTTTGTAAATAAAAATTTTTGTAACATTTTCTTTATATGCCCTTGTTAAGCAAATGAAAAGATATCTCCTCAAAAGTTTCAGGCCATATGGTATACAGAACATCTAGTAACATACTCCACATTTTAGTGGTAATTGGCTGATAAGTGCAGGTTGAAAATAGAAAAGTCAGATGCCATTATGACACCTACATATAATGAAATAGCCACTTTCACATGTCTATAACGTTTTCAGTCTTCTTCTTCATAAAGAGATAACACATAAGCACAATCCTAAGAAAATCATATAGTATGTGATGCTTCCTTTTGGAGAGTAGTCTACAAATGGTAACCAATAAAAATGGGCTTGTTTTAACTACCTAAAGATTATCAATTTAAAGATAATTTAAAATATATTTAACTATAGCTTTGCATTAGTACTACTTGAAAAGATTCAATTTGTTTAACATAAGTTTATTTTTAACTTTTGCTAACAGGAATTTGACCATGATTATAGAATAAAAAAATGTTATAAATTATTAGGTTACACTCCAGCATTCACTGAATGAAAAACTTATGGCTACTTTTATCATAATGATTGGTGAGCTAAGTTTTTCTAGTCAGTTCAGCAGATGGAACTGAAAATGATCACATAATGGTGACAGCATATATTAAAGCACACATTTTCGTTCTTTCTTCAGTAAAATAAGAATCTGAGAATTTTAAGTTACAATCAAGCATGGCATTAATGCTAAAATAAATAGATAAATAAATAAAAAAGAAAGACTGAAAATGCTTTAACAGACACGGGTATTAGAAATTCTCCAAGTTCTAAAGCATAAAACTAGGGCTTACAGTTATTGAAAAAAAGCCATAGCATGTTAATAAGTCACAAACAGCTGCTAAAATAAAATATAAGTTATATGATAAAACACTGAGAAAATGAATAAAGTTTAGGTTGAGAATTTAATTATTGAATTTTAATTTATTAAACAACTGCAATAACTATTTTAATAGAGGTACATTCCTTAAAACCTATATGCAGCCGGGCTCGGTGGCTCAGCCTGTAATCCCGCGCCTTTGGGAGGCTGAGGTGAGTGGATTGCCTGAACCCGCGGGTTCGAGACCCGCCTGGGCAAGCGAGACCTCATCTCTACAATAAATCAAAAAATTAGCCGGGCGTG
>CAUYQG010074017.1:0-23367 GCA_963574415.1 Tarsius wallacei
GTTTTTTTTGAGTTGGAGTCTCACTCTGTCGCCCAGACTGGAGTGCAGTGGCCGCTCCCGGCCACCGCAGCCTCGACCTGCTGGGCTCCGGCGATCCTTCCGCCTCAGCCTTCCGAGTAGCTGGAACTACAGGCGCGCGCTATCACGCCCGGCTGATTTTTTGATTTATTGTAGAGATGAGGTCTCGCGTGCCCAGGCGGGTCTCGAACCCGCGGGCTCAGGCAATCCACTCACCTCAGCCTCCCAAGGCGCAGGATTACAGGCTGAGCCACCGAGCCCAGCTTAAATTTTCCAAGCAGTAAGAAAATCCTTTAAGAAGATGATCTTTCATAAATTTTTAGTTTGAAAAACATGCATATTGACCATAGGCAAGGATAAAAATAAAGTAGTGAAACTAAGGGCTCAATAAACAGTCCTATATTTTTCCTTACTTGAATCCACAAAACCTAGAAAAGGAGGAAAAAAAGGTAAAGAATCTGTGGACAAAGTAATAGCTAAAAAAATTTTATTTTTCCTTACTTGAATCCACAAAACCTAGAAAAGGAGGAAAAAAAGGTAAAGAATCTGTGGACAAAGTTATAACTAAAAAATATTTGCTTGAACTGCTGTCCTGACGGCATTAATTACTGAGCAATTAAAATGTAAGTCCCAATAATAGTAGTTTGGTTTAATAATCGTGTTATATTCATATATTAGTAGAATATTATGCAGCCATTAAAGATCAGGTTATGGGTCAACATGGGAAAAATGTTCTTGATAAAGCACCAGGTAAAATAGCATTATAAAAAGAAGAGGCAGAAGTAGAAACATAGTTTTTGAATCCTGCCAAATCCTAATATAAAAACACACAGAGCAACTAGAGAGCAAAACCCAAAACCCTTTGTGCAGATTTATAACAACATCATGTAGCCAGTTATCACTTCAAACACCATAATATAAACAGATGTGGAAAGCTAACATGATACACAAGCCCTACAGAGCAGAGGTCTCTGTGGGAAGGAGAGAAAAACGCAGCAACTAAAGGACCTAAAGAAGAGAATCCCCAAAATCGCCAGTAAGTACTAAATGGAAAGTGTGATAAGTCAAATTTAAAACTGCAGCTGAACCTCTGGCTGTGGGGTATTTCCAGTTCCAAAGAAGGGTCAGTGCAAAGGGCCAATACTAAGAAAAGTCTGAAGATTTGGGATTGGTCTCATGTTTATGAACTCTCAAAATTTGCTGCAGGGTTTCCACTCTAGCATAGGACTCCACACTGAAGAAAAACTGCTGGAAACAGAATCAAAATGGAAAAGGACAGAAAAAAATCAAGACAAAAGATAAGGGCCCAGAAAAAGTAGAGAAGAAGAACAGAGTCAAGATATTGTCGAAAGCAGGCCAATAGCTCAGCAGTAGAAAGTAATCCAAAAAAGGGAGCTCTATGAAATTAGAAGACCTGTCTAAATCAAGACTTCCTTCTAAACATTCAGAAAAATCACTTTCATATAAAAAATGAGCAATAGAAAAATTTTGAGGTCAAATGCTATATAAAGTTATAAGAAAAGAAAAAAAAAAGGAACCGAATAGCATCCTACAGAAAATAAAAATACACACCAGAAAGACATGCCATTACATGTCTGGCCTAAAATCTAATCTTTCAAAATGGGCTAAAAGACATTAAGGATATAAAGCCTGAAAGAATAACACAAATCAGAATTAGATTAGCTCAGAAATAAGGGAAGAAAGAATCTGAAAAAAGAAAAAAAAAATTTCAGAAATAAGGAATACACAGAAAGCAAATGGGTACAACAAATACTGTCTTGAAATAAATAGGAAGTAAACATTTTAAAAATTTTAAATGAAAAAGAAATGAAGATAAAGATAAAAAAGGACTTAAGGGAAAGTGTCAAATACTGAAGATGGGTAAAGAAGATCCAACATATAGAAAATAGGAATCCCTGGAGAGGAAATCATAGGATGGGAACAATCCAAACATGAAAACCACAATTCAAAGAAACATTCTTGAAATTTAAAAAAAAAAATCTGAAAACATATATTGTAAGAGGACACAGAACACTTAAGCATATCTGCTCAAAATGACCAAAATTAAGATATTGGTCCAGTAAAATTATTACACTTATACCAGAAGAAAATGGAGTAAAATATTTAAAATATTCCAAGAAATTATGTGAATTGACAATTTTAATACAGTAAAAATTATGGCCTAAGTATAAAGGGCACAGCAAACCGTTGTCAAAATGTAAAAATTGGGATAATATAGCCCCCATGGGCCCTTCCTGAAAAATACAGTAGAAATGAGTTTGAGACAAAATGACTAGAAGCATCAACATAAAGACTGGTGTTGTGCATTGAACATACTTGCCTATATTACTATAACCAAAAGAGGGTTACGCTTAAAAGGATAGTACACATGGCAAAATATTCTAAAAAAGACAGATATAATATAACCATCAGAAAATAATGGCGAGAGGGCTGGGCACAATAGCTCAAGCCTGTAATCTCAGTGCTTTGGGAATCTGAGGCAGGAGGATCGCTTGAGGCCCAGTGTTCAAGACCAGCCAGGGCAACATAGTGAGACTCCGCCTCTACAAAATATAAAATAAAACAAAAATTAGCTGAGTGTGGAAGCACACAGCAGTAGTCCTAGCTCCTTGGGAGTCTGAAGAGGGAAGACTGCTAGAGCCCAGGAGTTGGAGGTTATACTGAGCTGTGTGATCGCACCACTGAACTGCAGCCTGGGCAACAGAGTGAGACTGTCTCTAAAAAATAAAATAACATAATAATGGAGAGAGGGCAGAGATTGTGTATGCAATAAAATGTTTAACTATTCTGGGTAATCATAACTGGTACTGGTAGTATTAGTAATGTTATTCTAAAATTGTTATATATGTGAGGAGTATAAATAAGCAGATGAACAATTATGGGATATTCTAATTTTATCTTCCCCTGTGTTCCTCCCACCACTTTTTTTTTTAAAGAGGGACAAGGTCTTGCTCTGTTGCCCAAACTAGAGTGCGATGGATCATAGTTCACTGTAGCCTTGAACTCCTGGGCTCAAGTGAACCTCCTGCCTTGGTCTCCTGAGAAATTGAAACTACAGACATGCATCACCATGCCCAGTGATTTTATTTTATTTTTTAAATTGTAGATACAAGGTCTTGCTATATTGCTCTGGCTGGTCTCTAACTCCTGGCCTCAAGTCATCCTCCAATCTCAGTCTCCCATGCTGGGATTACAAGTGGGAGCCACCATGTCTGGTCTCCCTCTGTGTTCTTGACAACCAGAATTGACAGCATGGAAAAAGGAAGACAGAGATGTAACAGATAAGATGTTAAATAAAAACCCTATAATTCTGAATATGAAATGGAAATAACAAGGTGAATTTATGAAGTCTAGATACACGAACAAAAATAAGCATTATTAGCATTAAGATAATTGGCCAGGCGCAGTGGCTCACGCTTATAATCCCTGTACTTTGGGAGGCCGAGGCAAGAGGACTACTTGGGGACAGGAATTCGAGACCAGCCCAAGCAACACAGAAAAACCTCTTCTCCACAAAAAAATTTAAAAAATAAATTAGGGCCAGGTTCGGTCGCTCAGCTTGCAATCCCAGCACTATGGGAGGCCCAGGCAAGTGGATTGCCTGAGCCTGCGGGTTCGAAACCAGCCCGGGCAACTTGGCGAGACCTTGTCTCTACAATAAATCAAAAATTAGCTGGGCATGATAGCAGAAGGCTGAGGCGGAAGGATAGCCAGAGCCCAGCAGGTCGACGCTGGGGTGGCCGTGAGTGTGCCACTGCACTTCAGCCTGGGCAACACAGTGAGACTCCAACTCAAAAATAAAATAAAACAGAATAAAATAAAATAAAATAAATTAGCTGGGAGTGGCATCATGCACCTGTAGACCCAGCTACCCAGGAGTAGGAAAAGTGGAAAGATCACCTGAACCCAGGAGGTTAAGACTAGGGTGAGCCGTGATTATGCCACTGCACTCCAATGTGGGCAGGAGAGTGAGACTTTGACTCAAAATAAAATAAATGTTTTGGAACACAAATTTCCACTAAAAGATACAAGGGTTTCTAACATAAATGGCTGATGTCAGTTCTCAGGTAAGAAATAGCAAGTTGAGTCTGAACCATTCTGTCACAGCAGGGAGCAAAGAAGCTATCAAAGACCAATCTGGTCATATGGGAAGGACAGACCAAACAAAGTGAAGAAGTTCCACTAATCAAAGAAGTACAATTTGATCTTCAATAAAAGATGAGAAATGCAAATAGACTGAAACCTACTAACATGTTTAAATTCATGGTTCATAAAGTTATTAAAATTTAATGGGTACTTTCAGAGGAGGAGAGTGAGTTAATTATTTTGAAAACTGATAAACAGAGTAAAAGAATCAAACATTTATCTTGTATTACTTAGATGAACAGTACCACTGGGTAACCAAAGAGTAGATAAAGAATAAAAGTATAAAAGCATCCCAGCTAATAAGTAAAATTAGAATATCACCATTTTCATCTCCCAATGAATTAATGGATTTAGGCAGAGAGCATTAATGGCTGTTAACGTCACAAAAAGAAAGACAACAAGATAACATGTCCCTCATGAATGAAAGAGCACAACACCAACTAGAGTCTTGCTAAAGGGATCAAGCATGAGCCTCAGATCCAGCTGCCAATCTGCAGGAGATAGAGAAGGCTGAGGAACATGTTGAACAGGAGGATGCAATTGGCAAAACCCAGACTTTGGGGAAGTCTCCAAGTGGCCAGGGTTCTCCAAAGATAAAGTGTAGAGGAAAGAAAGGAATAGACTCAGGAAATCTGCAGTTTAAGAGACTTAAAAGACATTACCAAATTTTTGAAAAAGTGGAGGATACAAAACTATGACATCTAAGAATGCACATGTAGGTGACAAAGTAATAGACAAAGGGAAATGCCTACTATAAAAGTCAAAACACTAATTATTTTGGAGAAGGTTGTGAGGGGCATGTGAGGGCCTTCTGGGTGGCTAGCAAAGTTCAATTTGTTGACTTGAGTGGTGATTACAAGGGTGTCTGCCTTAAAATAATTTTCTTTTTTCTTTTTTTTTTTTTTTGAGTTGGAGTCTTACTCTGTCGCCCAGACTGGGGTGCAGTGGCTGCTCCCGGCCACCGCAGCCTCGACCTGCTGGGCTCTGGTGAGCCTTCCACCTCAGCCTTCCGAGTAGCTGGAACTACAGGCACGTGCTACCACGCTCAGCTAATTTTTGATTTATTGTAGAGATGAGGTCTTGCCAAGTTGCCCAGGTAGTTCTCAAACCCGCAGGCTCAGGCAATCCACTCACCTCAGTCTCCCAAAGCGCGGGATTACAACCGAGCCCGGCTTCTAAAATAATTTTCATAGAAATATATTTTATATACACACACAAATATATACACACACATATACATGAATGCTGCCTAATACAGTAGCCGCATGTGACTATTATAATGTAAATTATTTAAAATGAAATAAAATTGAAATTTTAGTTCCTCAGTTATACTAGTCCCATGTGCAGGGCTCAGTGGACAATGGCGACATTTCAAATAGTGCAGAAAGGGGACACCTAGCACAGGACTGATTTGTGTGTGGCATGTGGGTAGTGGGGGAGTGGATGAGTGGTTTTGTATAATGTGTTTTACTTTATAAAAAGTGTAAAGTGCATGCCTCCAAAATACATTACAAAATGTATTAGTCTGTTTTGTGTTGCTACACAGGAATACCTAAGGCTATGTAATTTATAAAGAAAAGAGATGTTTTTGGCTCATGGTTCTCATGGCACCAGCATCTGCTTCTGGTGAGGCCCTCAGGAAGCTTTTACTCAAGCCAGAAGGTGAAGGGGAGCCAGTGTGTCACATGGTGAGAGAGCAAGAGAGAGGAAGAGGATATCAAGGCTCTTTTAAACAGTCAGCTCTCATGTGAGCTGACAAAGCGAGACTCACTCATTATCTTCAGGAAAGCACCCAAGCCTTCCATGAAGGATTTACCCTCATAACCCAAACACCTCCCATTAGACTCCATCCCCACATTAGGGATCAGATTTCAACATGAGATTTGGAAGGGAAAATATCCAAACTATACCACATAGCTTTTCTCTCAAATACGTGAATATTGGCTATTCTTTGAAGTAATGGCAAAGGGCATACACCTTCCAGAAGAGAGATGAATGATGTGGAACCATCTGATGCCACAACACAGAAGGAACCCCAACAAATCCAATGAGTTTCATTTCCAGTTGCTGTTATAGTGGGACCAGAAACTTTCATTATAATATAGTTGTACTCAGAAAAGGTTAATAAGTTCTTCTCCACTATGGATTGATAACTAATCATTTCAATTATCATTAAACATTTATTAGGCATTGGGAGCAGAGAAGGCAAAATGAGCAGCAGAGTCCCTGCCAAATGGACACTTCAAACAAGACACTTAAGATGTGTAACCCAATTTATACACAAAGAGGACAAGGAAACTCTCCTTCCACTGGGCTGGGCATCTTAAGGTCAAGCTCATCAGAACTGTGTACCGTTGCTGAGCTCACAGTGAGTATGAAAGGGGAAATTCCTCTGAAAAGAGTCGAAGGAGGTGTGTAAATGGAAAAAATGAAAGCCTGGCTTATGGAGTCATAGAATGTTTCCAAGCAGGGTACGTGACATAAGAGAAATGGGAGGCTAGATGTTCACACAGATCAAAGTGAGATCTACAAAAATATGTGTTACAAAAGAAATGATTTAGAGGTCAAAATAGAGAATCTCAGAGAACGAACAGATCCAAAGGCAAGGGTGTCCACTTATCCTCTTCAGTTGTTAGCAGGACAAGGGTCAGTGCCATACTAGTGGATAATTATAAAGGAGGCATTTTGAATAAACTAGAGAAAAAGGATGGAGAAAGAAACATCTTAACTGCAAAAAATCCTTCCAACTGAGTCTTTAATTATCCAGGAAGAGTACCAATATTTTCCTTAAAATAATGTAATGGACACTAACACATAATGAGAAAAAATATATCAGCCTATGGGATTCATGATCCAATGTAATAAAGAAGTCATTCACACAGGTGCACGAACAGTTAAAAGGTGTGGAAAATCATTAGCTTCAAATTACACTTTGGTTATCCCATAAGGTACCACACAACAAAAAGTACCCTAGCTTTGAGTCAAGATAGAAGATGCCTATCTAGAAAAGAATGCTAGAATGAGTTAAGGGAAAAAGACGAAAAACAGAAACCAACAGGGTCTAATTTCTCCCCATTCCAATCTGAGCCTTTTGATCTGAGAAAGTCCGTCATATGTTTACTAGTTTGGATATGATCCAAAGATTCTGTTCAGCTTATTCTTTTTTTCTATTTTATTCTATCGAGAAAGATTTGGCAACTGAAATCTATTATGATGTCAAAAGGTAGCTGACAACATAAAATGTATCCCGCTGAGTTGATGCCGCACACGGCTAAATTTACAACAACACGAGTATCATAAAAATTATAAGAACTGCAAATTAACCACTGATTTCTAGTTCACTGACATAAATAATGGTAAGGACCTGGATAACTTCCAAACATCTTTACCACTGTTTAATTTGTCAAAATCTATCAAGAGCATTTCAACCACAAACCTGTCCTCTAAGGTACATTATCATTCCCATGCTCAGATTAGCATCAGTGGCAACCCAAGGAAGGCTGCATAATTACTAGAGCTCCTAGAGGACTCCACTCTCCCTGTTGTAATTCCTCAATATGTCAGTACCTCACTCTTTCTTAAGTACCATTCTTACTCTCAATTAGTTATTTAAGATCATTTAAAAATTTGGCTCTAATTTTCTAAGAGATGTCTCTTTGCTTTCGAAATTAGTCCCTCATTACAGTGTTAAGAATCCTACTGGGCTGGAATTAGCAAGATTTTATGTTTACTTCTTACTTGTGAACCAGGAATGCTGGTAGCAGTGTGGGACTAAAGCAGTTAGCCGATGGCTGTGGGGAAACCCAGCGGGTAGGGAGGTCACACATTGAAACAAAATGACAAAGACAATCATTCTTTTCTGAAAGAAAGTTAAGATTCAGAGCCACATGCTTCCGCCACCAACAATCAACTCGATGGACCACTCACATAAATGACAGTAAAAGAAAATGGTTTTAACATACATGCAAAATCTCTTCTGAAAAAACTATATTTCATTTTTAGTGAATTTAAAACCATGGCTAACCTATTTTATTGCTCATGGATAAACACCCAAATATGCTTCACAATAATAAAATGGCTAAGGAATTATTTAATATCAAAGATAAATGCCTTTAAAAAAACCCTTCAGTCAGGAATTGTCTTTTTATGCATGTATGTGTGTGCACGCATGCTGGTGTGTGTATAATTCCCCTGCCCCGTGTTTTCCCACTGACATGTATTGGGACCAAATTTACAATATTGCTGAAAAGAAAAAAAATTAAATGCTTGGCCATAATATTGTTAGCAAAAATAATCAGTCAGTAGTATCACTGTCTAAGTTGAAGCTATATATGCATCTGTGCAGAAACTAGGCAGTTCTAACTCTCTGATTAGTCCTAATACAGAGAGTGTATGGAGATGTTCAATAGATACTAAGTAAATCTAGCATACACTACTTGTGCCCAAATTGGTTTATTTCACAATTCTGCATTTTGGGGGAAAAGCAATTTCTGTATGACAGATGCACCTGGAGTTTGCCACACGGCCTACGCACAGGAAGGGCTATAGAGTCACAGGTTTAGCAACAACGAGA
Source organism: Tarsius wallacei (assembly GCA_963574415.1). Classification (NCBI taxonomy): domain Eukaryota; kingdom Metazoa; phylum Chordata; class Mammalia; order Primates; family Tarsiidae; genus Tarsius; species Tarsius wallacei. Next base: position 8,759 of record CAUYQG010074017.1, read on the forward strand.
AAATTGCATTTTATTCTTATTTGCTAAAAAAAAAAAAGGATATTTTTTCCCATGGAACATGTTTGCATTGAGTTAGTCAATGTCCACACAGAATAAGAGAATAGTAGAGATGAAACATTAATCTGGGTAAATCAAAACCAGTCATCTGCTACTGAAGATAACATTGGTTTGGCCCCAATTGAACACTACCAGCTGCCTACAAAAAAAAAAATACATTGACCAAATAAGTCATCAATTTTTCATTTTCATTATCTATCTATCTATCTATCTATCTATCTATCTATCGCATCTATCTATCTATCTATCTATCTATCTATCTATCTATCTATCTATCTATCTATCTATCGATCGCATCTGGGTCTCAATTTGTAACCAGGCTGGATGGAGTACAGTGGCATGATCACAGCTCACTCACCTCCTGGGTTCAGGTGATCTCAGCCTCCCAAGTAGCTAAGACTACAGGAATCCATCACCATGCCTGGCTAATTTTTTGATTTTTTTGTAGAGGTGAGGTCTCGCTATTTTGGCTAGGGTAGTCTCGAACTCCTGGTCTCAAGCAACCCCTCCCCACCCTCAGCTCAATCTCCCAAAGAGCTGGGATTACAGGCATGCACCACTGCTCCTGGCCCAATCCTTCATTTTTCTTTATCTGTGTAAATATGGACTGAATGTCTCCATTAATGTTAGAGAGTCATTATAAAGCTAAACTTTTCCATAGGTTATTATAATTTTTAAACTTGAAAATGAAGTGAAGTCCTGAAAGCAGGTGATACAACAAGAATGCTTTCTTTTGGTCTCCTCAAGAAGGTCTTTACCTAACAACAGAGTCCCAAAATAGTTGAAGCAAAAACCGACAGAACTGAAGGGAGATATCGACAATTCAACAAAAATAGCTGGAGATGTTAATATCCTACTACCAATAATGGCCAGAACAAGGCAGAAGATCCAGGAAATGGAAGACGTGAACAAACTGTTAACCAACCAGACCCAACAAACATTCACAGCAAATTCCAAGTAATAACAGAATATACACTTTTCTCAAGGATATTCTCCAGGACAGACCATATGTTGAACCATAAAGCATGCCTCAATAAACTTAAAAGCATGTTCTCCAAGTACAACAGAATGAAATTAGAAATCAGTAACAAGCCGGGCTCGGTGGCTCAGCCTGTAATCCCGCACCTTGGGAGGCTGAGGTGAGTGAATTGCCTGAGAAGGCGGGTTCGAGACCTGCCTGGGCAACTTGGTGAAACCTCATCTCTACAATAAATCAAAAAATTAGCTGGGCGTGGTAGCGCGCGCCTGTAGTTCCAGCTACTTGGAAGGCTGAGGCGAAAGGATTGCCGGAGCCCAGCAGGTCGAGGCTGCGGTGGCCAGGAGCGGCCACTCCAGTCTGGGCGACGGAGTGAGACTCCAACTCAAAAAAAAAAAAAAAAAAGAAATCAGTAACAGAAAGAAATGTGGAATTTTCACAAACATGAAAATTAAACAACACACTCCTAAATGGCCAAAGGGCCAAAGATGAAATCACGAAGGAAATTAGAAAATACTATGAGATGAAGGAAACTGAATGAATGAAATTCTCATAGTAAAACTTATGAGATACAGGTAAAGCAGTGCTTGGGGAAATTTTATAGTCATAAATACTTATCTTTAAAAAAGAAGAAAGATCTTAAATAACGTGTCTTACTTAGAGTTAATCAGCCAGTGAATAAATCCACCAACATATCCTAGAGCTTGAATTTCCAGTCATAAGACTGAATAACTTCTTTTTTTTTAGACTGAACAACTTTTAGAGCAATCATTTTTACTCAATAAAGACACAAGTTTGAAGTTGTATTATCTAGAATATCCCTAAGTTATTTATCCGTGGAAACTTTTAGTGGAACATGATTCTCTTCTTTAAAATCTCCTAAGTGAGGAAATTAAGATCACATCACAAGTCAGCAGAAGAAAGATCTTTAAATACATAGGTTTTTCTAAATTTGAATCTAGAGGTTTTCCGTCATGTGAATATAACTTTTTCATGGCTTATCATATTTACATGCTGTAGACTACTAAATCTTTGGCTTACTATTACCTTTCTCTTCTCTAGATGTCCATGTGCATTTCTATGGCAAACGAATTACAAATCTATTTTACAAATCATTTTACAAATCAAGGATAAATCTCTGTTACCGAAACCACAAGGGAGTTATAAGAGACTATGTGAAAGAGTCTGAGAGAACTGAAACTCTGTCCCTAGAAAGATAGTGGAGCAGGCTGGGCTTGGTGGCTCAGCCTAATCCCAGCACTTTGGAAGTCTGAGGTGAGTGGATTGCCTGAGCCCGCGGGTTCGAGACCAGCCAGGGCAACTTGGTAAGACCTCGTCCCTACAGTAAATCAAAAAATTAGCCGGGCATGGTCTGTAGTTCTGGCTACTTAGAAGGCTCAGGCGGAAGGATCGCCAAAGCCCAGCAGGTCAATGCGGGGGGTCCGTGAGCATGCCATTGCACACCAACCTGGGCGATGGAGTGAGACTCCAACTCAAAGAAAAGAAAGAAAGATAATGGAGCAGAAACCCTCTAAGCAGGCAAAGTAGTAAAATATCTGGATTATAAAAGCAAACAGACCTTGATCCAAATCTAAAATCTGCATTTAAAATTTTTGACTTTTGCACACCTCACTGATAAGGGTACCTGCATGGTGAATATTTGTATATCTAGCCCTGAATTGTACCCCACAATTTTAAATAAATAAATAATTTTTTTAAATTTTGAAATAATTATAGACCACAAGGAATTGCAAAAATAGTACAAAGAGCCCCATATACCCTTCAGCCAGCTTTCCCCACTAGTGACATCTTATAACGTGACTGTATACAATATCTGAGCCAGGAATTTGGCATTGGTACATTACAGTAAACTAAATTACAGACATTACTCAGTTTCAGTTACTTCATCTGTAACCCTAGCTGTCTGAGCCTCAGTTTATTCATCCGTAACATGAAGGTAATAAGAGTAGCTACTTCATAGTACTTAAAAGGATTCCTTAAGAAGGTACTAGTGTGTTGCTTACAAAAGTAGTTGTCACACAGTGAGAACCTGATAAAAGGTCACCTTATAATTATTAAACAAGACTTTTGGGACTTCCAATGTGCTCTGACACTTTCCCTGAAGCCCTTCTTACCTTTCACTAATACAGAGACGGCATCTGCCACCATTTATAGTATGATGGATCCCAAACACAAAAACACTAGAAAAACGACAGAATGTAGCCTACTCTAAGAACCGAAAGGAAATCTGACTCAAAATTCCTTTTCTTACCCACTTGCACTGATTTTTTTTTTTTTAACTCAATGCTTCCAATAGTGAAAGGACTCAGGTGCCACTGACAAATGCCTTCTTAGGCCCTTGGGGGAAACAAAAAGGAATGGACTATCTAAAATAGCTCAACCTTAAACCAACATCAAAGAATAATCTGATACTTCAAATGGCTTTGCATCCTTTTTGGTGGGGAGTGAGGGATATGTTTTTGTTTTTGTTTTTGTTTCCCACTGGAAGTTTTAAAATCTCAGCTAGACTTTTGAATCAAACAGATTAATGCAGGCCTGGATCTACCCTGCCACAGTGTCCAAACCCACTGGTGTCAACACTAAGGGAGGGAAGGATTCTTTCAGAGTCGAGCTTTTTCACAGGTCACAAACAGATCTTTGTTTGGATGTGCTTTCTGTACACATGAGAAAGAACTACATATACAAATAGTTCTAGGCACAACCAAGGCTGTCCAACCTGGGGATGATCCCACATTTCTGTTGGCCATTGCCCCCAACCATTTGTGTGCATCCATCTGAGATCCCTCTGGCATTGGTCTTGCAGACATAGGCCAGTACCCAGAATGCTTCTATGCTTATCCCTCCCTCACAGCTACATTTCTTTTCTTTTTTTTGAGTTGGAGTCTCACTCTGTTGCCCAGGCTGGAGTGCAGAGGCATGCTCACGGCCACCCCAGTGTCGACCTGCTGGGCTCCGGTGATCCTTCCACCTCAGTCTTCCAAGGAGCCGGAACTACAGGTGCGTGCCATAACACCCAACTTTTTTCTTTTTTTGTTTTTTAATTGTAGAGATGAAGTCTCACCATGTTGCCCAGGTTGATCTCTAACCCGAGGGTTCAGGCAATCCTCTCACCTCAGCCTCCCAAAGTACTGGGATTACAGGCTTGAACCACCACATCCAGCCACAGCTACATTCTAAGGACATAAGTGTTTACTTCACAGTGAGGAAAGAGCTTTGCCAGGTTTTCCCTTAGCTCTGAAATTTTCATACCTTGGGAATGGGGGAATAAGAAACCTTATTTTAAGGAATTTTTCTCCTATCTGTTTTTCTATCCTTTTTTTCCTTTTTGCAAATTAGCTGCATTTTCAAAACCTGCCACCCACAAACAGTCTGAAATACTAAAGTGTCTGCTCTCTTTCTATCAACAGACATTATTTGGAATCAGTTAAAAAGACAAATAATATGTCCACTAATCAGTCAAACAGCTAGAGTAGACATCTTTGGTTCATTTTAATACTCAGACCTCTCTTTTCCTAAAGTTAGACCAAATGAGAATCATATTTGGATAGTTTTAGCTTTGAGTTCAAATTAGGGCAGGCATCTTAAAGCAAGTGATTTCCAAGGACATTACTTAGTGCTAAGATCACAGGAAAATAATTGAACAAATACAGGACTTGATCCATTTTATACCACATATATCAATTAAGCAGCCTATAAGCTTTAGCTTCTCAGTCTCAAGATTTATTTATAACTGAATCAAAGAAAAAACTTGGGGAAGTGGAGAAGCAGCTTATTTTTCTTATTTTATAAAATATGCCAACATGATCAAAACCTGGTTCCTACCTGAATTGAAAAGAAGATGCCTCTAGTTGTGTGGGCCACTATCCCCTGTCCAGTTCTAACTCCCTTTTTCTGAACATGAACATATGTTTCCCTTAAAATTACTTCTTTTTTCCTACCCTGGTGTTATGCAAGATCCCTGCTTATTTTGGCGATGGAAACAAAATAAGAAGAGCCACCCAGAATTCTCCATTCCAAAGGGAGGAGCTTCCCAAGAAAAGCAAAGTTTTGCTGTTGTATTTCCTTTCAGCACTGCCGAGGAGCAAGCAACATTCTTCAGGGCAGAAATTCAGCACAGATGAGAGACTTGGTCCTTAAATACCTAAGAGAACCTTGAGTGGCAGGGGTGGGCAGGGACTATCTATATGTTCACAATCACTTAGTGCTCGTGAAAAACAGAAATTGGTACCCCAAAAAAGTGACTTGGTTAAGTAGACCCAATGTGCAATAAGAAAAAGTGCTTTTCAAACACAAAATATGAGGCATAGAGATGCTTTGTATATGCCCGAGAGAGCCCAACTCTCAGAAGGAAAAGGCAGAGCTTGACTTTATTTCTATGATCAAAATCCTCCCTAAAATGGCCATAGGCCTAGGTGAAAGCTTTAAAAATTAAGCAGGGGTGAACATGCTTATGCAAGAAAAACAAAGAGAGGCTTGCATATAGGATATTGGTTTCAATGAGGAAGGGCGAACGCCAAAAACAGTATAAGAAATAAGCACTCACATAATACATCACTGTGAGCCAAGCTCTCCTGCAGATGTTGGAGCTAGTGATCTAAGCCTCGCACTTGGAAAGGTTGTGTGACTGGAGCCATGATATATAAAGTAAGACCCAAGCGCCAAAGTTTTGATTTAGCCAAGCAAACGTGGCTGTTTTTGTTGGGTGGAAGAGGCATTTTTTTCACTGAGCAAAGAATTACGGTAAACATCTGCTAACCATGACCACAGAAGAGGTGGTTGTTTTCATCCAAGGTCACTTTAAAGGAATAAATTTAATTAATAAAACCACATAGTAATAGTATCCAACCTTCCAATAAGTCTGTTTGCTTCTAGCCACAGATCTATTCATTAAGGAAGCACTTAATCACGAAAGTTACCCAACGTCGCTATTAAGACTTCTTGAGGACCCTGGATAAGGGGTAAGAATATTTTGCAAGTGATGCTTCAAAACCCAAGCAGACTTCACTTCTTATCTCATTCCTTAGGGCAGCTGTCTTCCAGAGGGTCCTCTTGCTCTATTAGCAAGAGTTTACCATAACACATATATTATTTAGGTAACTAACACTCCATTTTAAAAAAAATAGAAATTAAAGTTCTAATGGGTTGAAAAGTGTCCCAGACTACATCTCTCTGTCAAAATGCCTCTTTGAGAGTAACTACAGAAATTAATATAATGATTTGGGTTTTTAAAAATTCCTTCTTTGGTTCTTTCTTTCGGAAGGAATAGGGTGGTTGGGAAGCTAACAGAAAACTGAATTAGGCTGACTGCCATTCAGATCCATCAAATTGGAGCTCAAAACATCACTTTACCTTTGAACAACCGGCCACAACTGTTCCAAAATGAGAGTCACCTACAATTATTATTATTAAATGTTCCTGATTAAGAGAAAATAATCAAATTCATCAAATCTCAACTCCCATTCTGAGTTAAACAGATTTCTGCATCTACCTTCAATAACAGAAGAGTCTTCTAGATTTAGGAAAGCCAGATTTGCATAAACTACAGGCTACCACTGAATAAAACTAAACCACTCAGGTTTACAACTTCCAGTCTAAGGTCATGCCAATATAATCAATAAGCAAGATACTAAATTTGTTGAATGTAAATAATTCAGTAGTCTTCCCTTAACTACAGGGATACATTCTAGGACCCTCAGTGGCTGCCAGAAACCACAGACAGCACTGAACCCTAAGCATACTATGCTTTTTCCTATACACGCATACCTATGACAAAGTTGAATCTAGAAATTAGGCACAGTAAGAGATCAACAACAATAACTGGTCATAAAATAGAACAATTATGACAATATACTTTAGTAAAAGTTATGTGAATGGCATCTCTGTCTTAAAGGATTTTATTGTACTGCATTCACCTATTGTCAGACTACAGTAGATCGTAGGTAACTGAAACCTCAGAAAGCAAAACTGTGGATAAGGGAGGACTACTGTATTTTTCTTCCTGATTTCTCTGTTTCCCATAGCAATTCATAAAAGGCCAGAATTGAGTAAGCTTACTGGAAGAATAAATATTAAGTTCACCAATGCCATTTATCCTAAGGATTGCCACATCGAACAGGGTTCCAGGTATTAGACTAGCTCTAAGAGCAGCTCAGGAGTCTGGGAGAGGGAGGCTGTCAGTGTTTCATCTTTTCCAGCCACTAGCTTTCAACAAATACCTATTAAACACCTCTCAGGTGCCAGTTACTGTATTCAGTGTGTGTGTGCATATGTGCATGTGTACACACATGGGTGTGTATGTGTAGCAGAGGAGGGAGAGAGGTGGAGGTGCTATTTTTGAATGTTATGGATGCTTGACAGAATCTTGAGAGGTAATAAACACAGGTTACAGGGTTCTGTGTGTACCTGTTTGTTTTCTTTCCACAGTGCTAAATGCTATGTGCTAAGAAAGGAAAGGAAAGAGGCAAAGGTGAACATGGAGAAAGCAAGCAAGTTTTGGATACCCCAATTGCTCTTAAGTGATGATGACCCATTAAACAAGAGAAGGGACTACAGAGGCCCAATCATATTTAATAACAATCAATGTCTTCAGCTGCAAAAGACAGCCAGCCTAATGTAACCTACTAATCCCTCCAACATAGTCAAGACTCATTTCTATAAGTGACTCCAATAGTAGAGGCCACTGTGGTCAGTACTGAAATACAACCATATGCTACTACACTAAATTATGTTTAAATAAAAATGCAATGCATCCATATTTGCATAATAGAGGACTAAATCAGTTATAATTTTCAAGTCTTAAAAGAAGACTTCAAGCTTTTAAGTATATGCCTAGTGAAAGATAATGTGATGAATGTCATAATAAAAAAATAATTTAGTAGAAGGAAATAATTCTTTATCCTTTTAAAATTTTCCTTATGATACACATCATTTTAATGTAATGCACTTCAACATACTTATCCATAAATGTAAATTTGTTTTGATAAAATGAAGAGCCTTTTAATCCAAATTGCACAGTGATGCTTCTACACTGATCTGTTATAACTTAGTAATCAGAGTTAACAGACTGCCTAATTAACCAAGTAATCATTTGCCAAGATCCAAATATGGGACGAATTGTGGGCCAAGGAGAAAATATTATGGACATGAAAATTATTAATTCAGGGAAGCATTAAAAGCATGTGGAGTTAAAGTTCTTGTCTTAAATCTCACCATCTTTAATATCTTTAATTTTTATAATACAAGGAACATGTAAAAATAATATATATATATATTTTTCTGTCCATGGAACATGAAAAACATTTAAAAAATGAACTAGTTAAAGGACGTAACTAATTTTTAAGGCACTGACAACCAAATAAGGTATAAATAATAAATGCCCTCTGATAGTAATATCTGTGGAGGGCTTATACCATATTTGGTGTCTCACATGACTCAAGATATTTAATCTCTGTATCAACCCTAAAGCTTTGGAAGGCACTATTTTCATCATCAGGTACCAGATGAGAAAACTGAGATTCAAAACATCTTGTTGCCCTCAAGAAGGTATGAATAAACAAACGATATCCAATCCTTTCAAAATGTTTAGGGAAGTGACATTAAAAATTCTGTAATTTAACTCACCGAAATTTTACCTATGGAGGCTTTATCCATTCACATATTATTTACTTACTAGGATATAGGAGTTTGGGGTAACTTGAAAGACATTGTATGGTTCATCTATACAAAAATCTTTCATCAGTAATGTATTAGTCCCATCACTAACATCGTTGATAGGACCTAAAAGATTTGTGCATTTTACCTGGGCTAAGATATTTTATAGGCCAATATTCTTAGGTAATTCAAAAGCAAGTCTGGGCCGGGCTCGGTGGCTCAGCCTGTAATCCCAGCACTTTGGGAGGCCGAGGCAAGCAGATTGCCTGAGCCCGCAGTTTCGAGAACAGCCTGGGCAACTTGGGGAGACCTCATCTCTACAATCAATCAAAAAATTAGCCTGGCATGGTAGCACACGCCTCTAGTTCTGGCTACTTGGAAGGCTGAAGCGGAAGGATCACCGGAGTCCAGTAGGTCAGCACTGAGGTGGCCGTGAGCGTGCTACTGTACTCCAGCCTGGGTGATGGAGTGAGACTCCAATTCAAAATACACACACACACACACACACACACACACAAAGCAAGTCTGAATATAATATAGGGCTTAATCCAAGAGAAAAGACAGTACATCCACCACTAAGATCTTTTTTTTTCCCCTTGACTACCTGGCAACTCCTATTCATCCTTTGAGGCCCTAGTCTGGCCATATTGCTTCTGAGGCCTTCCAATCTCTTTTCCCTAACCCTCTCCCCAGTCATATACACACAATCCATTAGAAGTATGATAGTCTCTCTATCATTACATTATAACTGACTTTTCTGTCTACCTTGCAGATATAAGTATGCTAAAATCAAGTACCTTGGCTTGGGACCTTAAAGAGCGACAGGTGGTAGATGGATGGTTGGAAAAGAATGAATAGGAAGGAAGCAGGTCATGAATGAACTCCAGACTCTTCCAAGGACAGTAGCATTTCTGAGTCGCAGTCTACTTTCAAGGTAGTAAATGTCACTGGAGATGTCCAACTATTAGGCAGACAAGTTCATGGGAAAAATCTCATGGATAATGTTAAGTCGTGGTTAGCTGGACCATGTGATATTGATAGGTTCCTCCTCCCTATAAATCTATGTATTTTCAGTGCATCAAGTATAGTACCCTATAAGGCACACACACAAAGTCCACCTTCCCAAATTTCTGCCCCCTTCCTCTGAAACCAGCAACCTTTTCACCTACTTTCCACTACTTTGCATATGTCAAAGCCCATCCATGACTTTAGAGATGGGCACACGACCCTCCCCTGGCCAAGCGAGCCCTCCCACCGCCCCCTACTCAGTCCTGTTCCAGCCCTAAAAGTGTTTCGTTGAAAGGTACATAGCAAATACCAGAGCAATCACAGAAGCAGGAATACCCAGACCCTGTGGCAGCTGCTAGAACTCTTAGGAAAAGACTCCTTTCAGCTGGAGTTGCTACAAAGACAGATTCATGAAAGGTTATCCTGCCACACCCTGGGTAATGCCTCCATGAATTAATCCAACATGGAGCACAGCACAGCCAAGACACCAAGACCACCTTAATGACATGACCTGAACCCCTTGCTCCAGATGTCCCTGAAGCTAGTTCTACCACCTGACTTTTTGACATCATGTAAATTAATTTCCCTTTATGCCTAAGTTGGTCATTCATAAGCAAAGGACCTAACAAATGGTGGGCTCAGTATTTTAAGGCACAGACACATTAAAAGCAGTCTGTTCTTTGTGTTAACAAGGAGATATTACTACTTCAAACCCCTTAAGTAAAAATTGCCTCTTTGTGGTCCCTTGCAACTTGCTTTTACATGTATTTTTGTCAAGCCTAATATTTTGCAATATTTGAAGGTCAGGGTCTTTGGCATACAGCTTATGAATCTGTAATTCTACTGACTAAGTAACTAAAGGTCTTCTAACTCTGTTGGCCAGTGTTACCTCTAAGTACAACAGATCTTCACCCTGGTAAATAAAAAGCCTTCCAGATGAACATTTTCAAGTACTAAAGGAACATTCTGAACCCACTTGCTGGGAAAAAGCCCAGGTACAGAACTGATGCTTTGGGAAGGAGACCCTCTCACTTGCCACACTTTTTCGCACAGGTGATTGAGCGGAACAAATCAATTATTGGGTGGTCAGAGGCTAATATGAAATAAAATGAGGGCTACAGAGATGAGGTTAATTAGAATAACGTACCAGAGAAAAATGACTCCAAGATCTAGAGAAAATGTCTTAACAGGCACATCCAACTGGAGATAGAAGAATGTCAATTAAGTGGTTGTCCTTGTTCCTAATCATATTGGGACATACTTTTATTTCCCATAGCTCTTGTATTAGCAAAAAGAATTAAAGCATTTGAAAAAGTCCGGTAAGATCAAGAAGGGCCTGTTAGATGGCACTGAAGTATAAAGTCTCAACATGGAGTCCCAGAGTGGAAAATGTATGCTAAAACAAAACAACACCTGCAAATCAACACCCTGAGAAAACGTTTGCATGGAGAAGACCTTATGGCACAGTGGTTAAGAGACAGGATACCAGAGAAAGGAGTTCCTGGGTTCAAACCCTAGCTCTGCTTCTTTTAAGGAGAGGATTCTGGGTGAGTCATTTAAGCTCACTATCCATCAATTTCCTCATCTGTAAAAGGGATTTTTAGAATGGTAATTATCTCACACAGCTATTGTGAGGTAATAAATATCATATCGGACACAGTAAATTCTCGGTAAAAGCAGTTATTATAGATAGATTTTTTCACAAGCTAGAGTGTTTCTCTTAAACAAGGGCTGTTTATTAGTATTTCTCAGGATTCAAGTTTTTATGAGTTAAGGAAATTCTACTTCCGCCTCTCACTACTTTTTAAGGAAGAAGGGGAAAACTGCGCATGCAGGGTATTATCAGTAGCATGAGATGCAAGTTCATTCGGGTACATACATCTAGATAAACCCAAGAAGGCCTAAGCATGACTTATTCTAGGAATGGAATCCCAAAGAAACCACCACGTTTAGGAAGTGAGTTAGGAGTAGGAGAATGGGTTATGTCACCATTAATGAATGACTGAGAACAGACAGGGTCAAAGACAAGGCTCAGACTCTCCTGATAAGAACACCCAGGGCAGAAGGTTTACTGATCATCTGGGAGAGTTGGCATTGAGAAATTCAACCCTAGCACATCTCAACCGGAGTCACCTAGTTGAGCACCAAACAGTTCAGACAACACAGCCAAACTTCAAAACATTAAAGAAAAAAACCCTTGGAAAGTTCCTAATCTTTCCCGCTGATTCTCAGGCGCAAGAGTACATGCAAGGGCTAATCTAGGCTGTCAAGTATCCCATGTAAACAGCCTAATCAAGTCTTGTATTACATGGATCTGTTTCCCTCTGCATGAATTATTATTTTAGTTTCTGAAATGATATTTGGAGAGAAGGGTGTTATATATTTTTAGAGATGCAAAAACAATCTGGGTGTTAGCCACTCTGAAGGTTATCGGGAGTCTAACCAAAGCTTTTCCTGACTTGTTCATTTACTTTGAAACTCTCTGGATTTTATCTTTTCTTTTCCTAAAACGGATATTAGTAACAACATTTGATGGTAATTTGATGAGTAGCAAAATTAACTTATATTTTAATCATGTTCTTTTACTTTTAAAGGATAAAAATTATAAATTAATAAAATAAATGACTATTTAAACTTCTTAGATAACCCTAGTTACTCCAGGTCAAATAAGAGTATGTGATTTGATATATTCCATTCTTTTCCACCAGAAAGTTACATGATACAGAGTGAGACAGGTCCCTCTCTATGTTTCAGCTTTTACATAACAAATTCACAATGAACAACACATGTCAACCACTGACATGATGGAACAGTATAGCAAAAATAATAGATCATTTTCTTTAAGCAGGTGAAAGAAATCGATGTTAACAATGTAAGATATTTATATCTAACTCGTTTCTGACTACACAGACTACCAAAAGAGAAGTTATGTGAATTTTCAGGACAGATATGTCAAGTAACATCTTTTTTAAAAAAGAAGAGAATTTAGAGGAAATTTAAGACACCCTCTATTTCAAGGCAGGAGTTCAAAGCAGCTCCAATTAACTTAAGAGGGAAACATATCCCCAGCATAAAGACATAAGGACAGTGCAGCACCCCAAATTTGGAATTCCTAAGGCTTTGTGGATGCGGGTCAGGCTCTGAACACTGAGCCACTGCAGTGTTTGAGGTTCATAATTTGTATGATCTGAGACAGGTCATAAACATCTGACATGTCAACAACAAATATAAGACAGACTGCCCCACTGCTTATTCATTTTGTACCTTTTAAAGTCAACTTAGTACATGGAATCTGAGCAAGTGTACGCACGAATCAAGGTTTTTTGCCATCTTTGCCACCTTTAACATTAAGATTACACACAAGCTCAAGGTGAGTTTTGCCAATGCTGCTCCCCATGACCTTGCTGATCCTTCTTTTTTTTTTTTTTTTTTTTTTTTTTTTTTGTTGGAATATAACTATGTAACCCACAATGGATTGGAGTGGCCGCTCCCGGCCACCGCAGCCTCGACTTGCTGGGCTCCGGCGATCCTTCCGCCTCAGCCTTCCAAGTAGCTGGGACTACAGGTGCGCGCTACCATGCCCGGCTGACTTTTTGATTTATTGTAGCAATGAGGTCTTGCTTGCCCACGCGGGTCTCAAACCCACGGGCTCAGGCAATCCACTCACCTCAGCCTCCCAAAGGCGTGGGATTACAGGCTGAGCCACCGAGCCCGACTTGCTGATCCTTCTAAGTCAACAGCTTTGCTCTTCTGTTCCAGACCCCATGAAAAGTGCTTTACACATATCATCTAATTTAATCCTTGCAACAGCACCATGAGCTAGGTGATGCCATTACCTCTGCCTCAGACAAGTAAACTGAGTCCTACAGAGATAAAGAATTTGTCCAAAATAAAGGATTTGTCCAAGTGAATGAGAGTGCTGGGATCTGAGCTTGGAGCCTACTGTCCTTAATCAACCTGCACCATCCACAATAAGGCTTTAGGCCCAAATGGCAAATGATTTTGCCTTCACCAGGAAGATGATGAATAATCCCTTCTGATGGGACACACAGAACATGTAGTATACAGTGGAAACTTTCCAGAGGAAACCCAAGGGCAGTATCCTAGTCCTACAATAAAGGTGACATGTGGCTTTATTCCTTTTCTTACTCCCTCATCCAGATGCAGTCCTCCAGGGTACTGCAAATATACAGAAATTCACAGGGAAATCCCCAAAGGTATTCTAACTGATTTGACAAATACCAACCATGTCCATGCCTACCACATGCAGGTACTGTTAACCATTGGAGAACCACACTGATTAAGACAGACCTGCCCCTTGCTTATTACCTGGGAAACAGGTTGTCTTAGTCCATTTTACATTGCCGTAAAGAAAGTCCTGATGCTGAGAAATTTTTTGTTTTTTGTTTGTTTGTTTGTTTGTTTTAGATTGGAAAATATAGTCTATTTAGAAAGTAAATGAGAGAGAGAGAGAGAGAGAGAGAAAGAGAGAGAGAAGAGTCACCTCTCCAAGGTAAGGGAGGTGGTCAAAGCTAAGAAAACATGGCAGCCATAGCTCAAAGAGCACATAACCTGGCCAGTGCTTAACAAATCAATGGCCTATGCTGAGTAGTTTCTAAAGAAAAGAGTGTATTTGGCTCAATGTTTTGCAGGATGTACAAGAAGTATGGCACCAGCATCTGCTCATGGTGAGGCCCTCAGGAAGCTTTTACTCTTAGGTGAAGGCAAAGGGGGAGCAGGTATGTCACATAGCAAGAGACAGAGCAAGAGGGAGGTGCCCAGACTCCTTTAAACAATCCAATCTCACAGGTACTACTAAGGCAAGAATCACTTATTCCCCTGGGGAGGGCTTTACTTTATTCATGAGGGATCTGCCCCCATGACCCAAACACCTCCC
>CAUYQG010074022.1:0-12169 GCA_963574415.1 Tarsius wallacei
CACCTGTAGTTCCAGCTACTTGGAAGGCTGAGGCGGAAGGATCGCCGGAGCCCAGCAGGTCGAGGCTGCGGTGGCTGGGAGCGGCCACTGCACTCCAGTCTGGGCAACAGAGTGAGACTCCAACTCAAAAAAAAAAAAAAAAAAGAATAATATTCTGGCCGGGGTCTGTGGCTCAGCCTGCAATCCCAGTACTATGGGAGGCCGAGGCAAGTGGATTGCCTGAGGCCGCAGGTTTGAAATCAGCCTGGGCAACTTGGATAGACCTCATCTCTACAATAAAATAAAAAACAGCCGGGCGTGGTAGCACATGTCTGTAGTTCCGGCTACTCGGAAGGCTGAGATGATGGATTGCTAGAACCCAGAAGGTCGACACTGGGGTGGCCGTGAGCGTGCATGCCACTGCTCTCCAGCCTGGGTGACCGAGTAAGACTCCGACTCAAAAAAAAAAAAAAAAAAGAAGAATCTTCTGAATACTTTAAAAGCCTGAATTTGATGAGCATCCAGGAACAGATGTTTTAGAAAATTAGATTTATTAAAATCTGGATGGGACTATGTATTGATATAAATAGAAAGTTAGCTAATCACATTTTTTAAAATTAAACTTGATATTTTTCTTCCTTTTTTTTTTTGAGTTGCAGTCTCACTCCGTCGCCCAGACTGGGGTGCCTCGACCTGCTGGGCTCCAGCGATCCTTCCACCTCAGCCTTCCAAGTAGCTGGAACTACAGGCGTGCGCTACCATGCCCGGCTAATTTTTTTGATTTATTTTAGAGATGAGGTCTCGCCAAGTTGCCCAGGTGGGTCTTGAACCTGCAGGCTCAGGCAATCCACTCACCTCAGCCTCCCAAAGCACAGGATTACAGGTTGAGCCACCGAGCCCGGCTAAACTTGATATTTTTCAAAATGAGAGACTGGGTTGGACTGTTATACCCAAACTTTTTTTTTAAATGTGCTTAATACATTTCGCATGAAGCTCAATATGATAGCCACATACACAATCTGTTATCCACAATGCAAGTTATTATTGCATCTCCACTTTGAGACTCCTACATAATTTTCCACCTGTCAAACTGGGCCCTTTGCTAAATATGTCTCCAAGTTTGGTAACTACTAGCAAGATGGTGCCATCTATAATTATTGGCTGCATGATCCCAGCCTCTAAAACAATATAGAAGCTGTAGGTGCAAAACTGATCTCTTAGTCTAATGAAGAGAGAGGACACATGTAAAAACTAATCGAGGCCAACTGTCAACCAACACTTCATTATTAGGCTTTAATAACATTAATATAGGACAAAATCAGCAACATAGGCATCATAGGGAGGCATCATAGGGAGCACTAAGGAAAAGGAATATGAGACAAGAACAATTGGATTGAAGACCCAGAGAAAGCAATGGCAGAGAAGATTAAATATCTAGGCCTCTTTGAAGCAGAAGGAGTGAAAGATTTCATGTGGGAAGAAAGGTAGAAGCTAATATATAATCAGTCTTATTTGTCTTAAATAGAATCAATGCTTAATGATTAGAGGGGAGGGTCAGCCACATGATCCTTCACCTTGGCTTAGCAATTCTTTGGCTTAATGGACAATGTATTTGCTGTCCCTCTGAACCCACCTCTACTTGCAGAGCCATGGCTAATGCACGAAACATCAGGACAACAGAACACAGCATACAAACACGTATCACAGATTTAGAAAGTTTCGAGAAAGGATGGGTAAGTATTTTTCCAGAAGAGTCAGGGAATAATTCCTGGAGGTGAAGAGACTTGGTTGCCTATGGTGGGCTCTAATTATTTAAAACGAGTGGACAGAGAAGGGTGCCCAAGCAGGCAGGGCAGTGCTGACCTGGTGAGGGGGAAAGCCAGCTGCAGGCCTGGGAAGATTCTGGTTTCTCTGGACCCTGCCTGATGCATGAGCTCATTCTCATCCTACTCCACTGACTTCTCTCTGTTTAGCTCTGCCACTCGATTAAGCAAATCAAATGCGCACTGTCCCCTGGCACCGGAGACAGATGGGCAGGTAGGGAGTGGGGTGCCCAAAGTCCAGTTAAGGCCCCTCCTACACTCCATCTTCCTTGGAACCCGCTACTTCAGGTGGCACATCAGCAGAACCAGCAGCTGCTGCCCTGAGAAATGTGGATGTATCTCAGCGGTCTCTGGTTTAGCAGGCATCTGGGGTGCACACCTGATATGTTCTTCAGTGTTTACAAGGGGCCAATGGGGGAAGTATCAAACTTCAGAACTTAAAGGAAGGGCACAGAGGCAGTGTGATTTCCAAGACTATGAATCACACCTTGAGCTGCCACCTGTGGAAAAATAACTCCATCAGCAGCTCAAAACACTCTTCAAAAGACAGCTCTCTAATGATGTCCTTTTTCTCCCAGAGATGCCATTATTTACACCTTTAAAAAATTAATCACCGGGCTCAGTGGCTCAGCCTGTAATCCCTCGCTTGGGGAGGCCGAGGTGACTGGATTGCCTGAGCCCACGGGTTCGAGACCCACCTGGGCAACTTGGTGAGACCTCATCACTACGATAAATCAAAAATTAGCCGGGCATGGTAGCACGCACCTGTAGTTCCCGCTGCTTGGAAGGCTGAGGCGGAAGGATCGCCTGAGCCCAGCAGGTCGAGGCTGCGGTGGCCGGGAGCGGCCACTGCACTCCAGTCTGGGCGACAAAGTGAGACTCCAACTCAAAAAAAAAAATTAATTCATTACAAAGTTTCACGTTTGTGAAAAAGACACTTGAAAATTTTATTCATTTCAAATAGCTGGTCACAAGAACAGACTTACATTACAGCAAACTCTGAATTTTATTTGGAAACTCTAAATGTACAGCAGAGGAAAGCTAGAAAGAATTTTCTGTAGATTTCTGGCTCTACAGAACCCATGGGCTGAAAGATTCCAGTAAATCTAATCTGCCCTGGCACCCAGTGTGCTTACGAATGGCACTACCCTAGCAGTAAAAAGAAGAGAAGTATTAGGCTGGCAAACTCAGTGACTGGAAATGTCTCAATGAGTTATACAACACCACCCCAAATATAAATCTCTGTGGGAACAAAAAAACAACTCTTGCTCCCAACAAATGCCCCATGATGGTATACATAAGAGGCATCTGGGCAAGACAGTTGCAGAAATTTTTAAAATTACCAAACTCCAGAGTCTCTAAATCAAATGAAAAAATAATAATAATTTAAAATGGAAAAAAAATGTACTCAGCACTGAAATTAGGAAATAATCTCACTGTATACCAAAAACTTTCAGAAGTGTCATCTAGGAGCACATTTTGGAACAAAATGCAAAGGGACTCTGGCACTCTACACAGAGGAATGGTGGTGGGTGAACAGATTCCAAAAGCTCCTAGCTACACTCTCAACATGGAGGAATGGAGAGCTGAAATGTTGGATCTCCTCTCCCTGACAGTCAACGTACTTTGGCACAGATATGGAAGACTCTGAAAATTCACCACTATGCCCGCCACTGGTAGAAGCAAAGGCTGAAGAGAATGAAAGAACAAAGCACCTTAAGCTAATCACCTCAAAAATGAGTAAATGCTGGACTAAGCTTAGAAAAACCAAGAATACAACCCAGGCAAAGATACCTAGAAATTCAATTTGCAGAGCCCCATTCTGGAGAGTACACTCTCCCTTCTGTTACAATAAGTAGAATCTTCTGGCACATGAAGAATGGCTAGAATCTACTGCACAACTGCTCAAAGATACAAAAGAGAAACCAACAAAAGCCAAAATTTATTTATTTAAAAATTGAGTATTTATTCTTACATGTTTAGACTTTAGTAAGCTTCAAAGTACTTTCTGTTTGATGCAATACACCTATCAAGATGTTTTTCTCACTGCTCAAAACAGTTTTTACACTCATCAATTTTGATGCCTTTTAGTGCTTCTGCCATTTTTTGTTTCACCTCTTCTAGGTGGGCAAAATGTCTTCCTTTGAGGCCTTTTTTCATCCAGGGAAACCCCCTCCAGAAAAAGCCACTTGAGGCAAGATCAGGTGAATAGGAAGGGTAGGGCACAGGGTCATACTGTTTTTGGTCCAAAACTGCTGAACACTCAGCATGGTGTAGGCAGGTGAACTCGTAAATCACCCATCATGAAATGGGCAAACACATTGAAAGAATCTCTAAAAAAAAATTTACTGAAGTCAAAAGGCAGCCTCTCACAACAATGCTAGCTAGTATTCTGATGTCAATAGGTTCCTAGAAAACTTGCCTAGCAGGAGAAGCCTGTACCACAAGGAGCCTACCCTCCAAAAAATAATCCCAGTTATTTTGGGGTCTCCCTTGTATATGTTGTCTGCAGCATTGTTTGTAATATCTGAATGTCCTGTCTAGGGACACCAATAGGACCACAGACTATGGTATATACATACAGTGGATATGTCACATAGTTGTACAGTTTCACCAAGAGGGCAAGATGGCCATGCCCATCTTCTTCCCTCCTGCACCAGCATAAAGTCTGGCACACAGTAGGTACTGTATCATGCATCGGTGAACAAAAAGAAATATATCACTGTGCAAACTTCAGAACAAAAGAAACATACACTGGCATGAAAAGATGTCAAAGTATATTGCTGCATGAAAAACACCATATTATAAGACACTATGACCTCATTTTTACTGTTAAATGATTTATATATGTTTACTTCTTTTATGTTTCTTTCTGTTTTAAAATTATGTATGCAAGTATAGGTATGCAGTACTATATGTGCCTATAGTACCTACAAAGTTGTTGCTTGCTGACATCCAGAACCTCTCTTTGCAGGCACATGGAAAGCCGAATTTCCTACCACCCTTGTGGCTGGGTGGGACTTATGCCTAGTGTTGGTCAATGAGACGTAAGCATAAAAGGCATGTGTCACTTCCAGGTCAGAGCATTTACATATCAGTATGGGCCTCAGAGTTCTCATTTCTCTCTCAAGTTTATTTTAAAAATATGTATGTGTTGAGATCAAGTCTCTAGCAACCTAAATCCTGGAAGGTCTATGAGGACTAGATCTCCTAGTCAATCTACGGTGCACATATACAAATTTTGCTGTGTTGAATCATTAAATTTGAGGTTGTTACTCCAGCATAATGTAACCTATTTCTTTTCTTTTCTTTTTCTTTTTCTTTTTTTTTTATTTGGAGTCTCACTCTGTCATCCAGACTGGAGTACAGTGGCACGCTCACAGCCACCCCAGCGTCGATCTGCTGGGCTCCAGTGATCCTTCCGCCTCAGCCTTCCAAGTAGCCAGAACTACAGGCACATGCTACCATGCCCAGTTAATTTTTTTTTTTTATTGTAGAGACGAGGTCTCACCATGTTGCCCAGGCTGCTCTCGCACCCGCAGTCTCAGGCAATCCTCTCGCCTCGGCCTCCCAAAGTGCTGGGATTACAGGCTTAAGTCACCATACCCAGCCAATGTAACCTATTTCTAATCATCTTTTTTTTTTTTAAGTTGGAGTTGGAGTCTCACTCTTATCGCCCAGGCTAGCGTGCAGCGGCACGCTCATGGCCATCGCAACCTCGACCTGCTGGGCTCAGGTGACCCTTCTGCCTCAGCCTCCCAAGAAGCTGGAACTACAGATGCTTGCCACCATGCCTGGCTAGTTTTTGGTTTTTATTGTAGCAACGAGGTCTCATCAAGTTGCCCAGGCTGGTGTTCTAGTCATCCTTCTAATCCATGATTCTTCTAAGATCAAAAGGCCAGGAAAGCATATTATTTACGTGGATAATCTATTTGTTGATTCCTCTGTCCTTGTTTTAAGTGAGAGATAGGGAAAATGTTACCGTTAAGCCTCATGTCCTAAATGCTAGTGAAATTAAATAACTCAACTTTGTTTTAATAGAACTTTATTCTGAGTTGTGTCTACAAGCAAAAATATAAAAGTAAGAAGTAAAGGCACTTTCATTATAAAGAAGGTTAATTCCGAAACAAAGAACTGAGTACCACATGTTCTCTCTCATAAGTGAAACCTGAATATTTATCATAACACTATAAGAAAGGGATTGGCAGTAGCGGGAAACTACCGGGGAGAGTCACATAAAATTGATAAGGGTACCCAATCTCAAACCAGGCGAAGTGGGGATCAAGGGAAAACCAAAGTTTACCTGTGCAATGACCACTTATCTGCTTAATCCTGAATTGTACCTCACATATTTACAATAAATAAATTAATTTCAAAAAGAGAATTAAGAAACATCTACTTTTACCTATCTAAAATTTGACTAAAATAGCTTTCTCAAAGATTAATAATTCTTCATTTTATTTGTAGAGCCATTTTAAGCACTTTCATGTCTATCAATTAATCTGATCCTTTTCTTGCCAAAGTTTGAGAACGGTCCCACAAATATGTACAAGGACTGAGTTTCAGAGGTAAACTGTTACACATGCCTCTGCCCATGTAGAGTATGAAACTAAAGACCAGATATTCCAATTCAGTTGTCTTTAGTCTATTCTGTTTTCTTAATATTAAATATTTGCTTTCCAAAATAGATGTACATTAATGCCATATGATTTACTTGCTTTTTGAGGACTGGGTGCCCTTAAAGGAACTTTATACTTTGCACCTGTAAGTCCATAAATATAGACAATTTAATTTTAGCTTTTGAACTTTTAAATTTGGAAATAATTTCAAATGTATAGAAACACTGCAAAAAATAGTGTACTTTTATAGCTCACTGGCAAGTAAGTTGCTGATATGATATCCCACCATTCTCAATTTTTTTTTGAGTAGGGATCTCACTCTGTCACCCAGGCTGGAGTGCAGTGACACCATCATGGCTCCTGAAGCCTCAATCTGCTGGGCTCAGGTGATCCTTCTGTCTTAGCCTTCAAGTGGCTGGGACCACAGGAATGTGCCACCATACCTGGATAATTTTTAATTTTATTTTATTGTAGAGAAGAGGTTTCCCCATGTTGTCCAGGATAGTCTCAAACTCCTGGGCTCAAGCAATCCTCTTGCCTTGGCCTCCCAAAGTGCTGGGATTACAGGTGTGAGCTCCACGCCCAGCCTTCAGTTGCGTTTCTTACAAACAAGGATGTTATCTTACATAACCATTATAGAACTATCAAAAACAAACAAACATAATATGAATATATTACTATTACCAAATCCAGATGTCCATTCAGGTTTTGCCAATTGTCCCAATAGTGCCCTTTGTAGCAAATGGTTTTCATCCAGGATCATGTATTGGTTTAATGGTAATATATCTTTAACCTCCTTCAATCCAGAACTTCCCTCGATCTTTCCTTAACTTGCATGACCTTGATATTTCTAAAGATTATAGGCAAGTTATTTTGTATAATGTCCTCAATTTGGTTTTTACTGATTTTTCCTCATGAATATTAAGGTTATATAGTTTTAGAAGAAATGTCAAAAAAGAAACAATGTGTTCTTCCCACTGAAATTTTTTTAGTTGGTACAATATTGCCATTTGTCTCTTAACTCAGAATTTTTAATTTTATTACTTGATTAAGATGTTGCATTACCAATTTTCTCCACAGCAAAGTTACTAAATGAAGAGAAAGAGAGAGAAGGAATGAGAGAGGGGTCAAAGGAGTACAGTACGGTCCATGATAGGACATCAGTTCCAGCTGCCTGAAAATGGCCCCCACTGCCTTTCAGATGCTGGCAGGCATTAAACACAAAACAAAAACAAGCAGAAAAACAGTCCACTGTACCAAGAAGGGAGATCCCGGGTAGCTGTCAGTCAATCTTCAAACTCTGATTCAGAAAGATTTGAATCCTGCTGAGAAACTTTCTAAAGTGTTGACTAACTCTCCTGAATCCTCAAGAAACCTGTTTCACTTTTCTTGAGAGCTACTGAGCATGATTTTTCCATTGAAGAGCATCAAACTGGTAATTACTCAGAAAAAAAAGTGTGTTCTAGACTGGCATTCTCATTATTCACTTAAGCTATATCTTTAAAATAAAGAATCAGCAAGAATTCTTGAGCTCCAGTCCCCAGGCTTGTTTGTCCATTTAGACATTCACAGCTGTTCATCTGGAGAGTAAGACATTGAGCAAAATAGAATAATCAAGATGTTTACTTCTGCTGTAACTCAACCTTGACCTGGTATCAGTGACATCATGCTGCTGACTTTGGGGAGAAAGCAAAAATGAAAAGGGGACAGCAAGGGCAAATAAACTGAGAGTCAGGCTTGCAAACATCCTGTTCCATCTGGCCCCAGGCTGAGTCATCTCAGAACAAACTCAGAGATTCCAGAATTGCTGATGTCAGACACCTGCTCTGGAAGACCAGACCTTCCCAACACCTTTTTCTCACACCCCACTGCCAAGGCGTCCTGAAACCTGGACCCAAGTGTCATCACAGGAGATAAATAATTAACTCACTTTGAGAACTAATCCTATAGTAGCAACTCCAGCTTCTAGGGGGCCAAGTGGAGGGGAAAGGAATCATAAATATTACTGACAATCCCAGATCAGCTGCTCTGTCCTCTGTCTCTTTCTTCTTAACCCTCACCTATAACCCACACTGACTTAGTTCTTCCACACATTCCTTCCACCCCAGTCTCCCCTTGCTGCCTTCCTCAATGAGGATGTGCTATTGATTTCGTGCTTCCAATTTTGCACAAATCCTTATGTAGCTGGTTGATTTGGCTTCAACCCTTCTCAGAAAAACAAGACCAGTTGGGTCTTTGAGACACCTCAGCCCTATGAGCACCCTCCTGGATGCTAGTTGGCTCCTGGGTCTCTCCCAGCACAAAGGCATGGAAAAGAGAAGTAGACAGATGAGTGTGGCTTCTGAGGCAGTTCATAGAGGCCGAGGAAGAGAAAGAAGATAAATAAAGTAAATTAATTATGAAACTGATAACATCACACCAGTGGGCTTACTTTACCATGAGACCACCATCTTCAACCTCCAACATTAACTCTAATGATGCTATAAGCAAGAGAGGTAGAGTTGGAAGATTCTTTAAAAGTTCTATGTATTATCTTTTAAAAAATTTTTTGTTTATAGACAAATTGTAGGACCTGGTCAACATAGAATGGAAAGCTCCAGTTTCTGAGTCCAAACTTCTTCAAGTGAACCATTCCCTTCCTGAGAAGAGATGACCAGGATCATTGAACATTGAGCTCCAGGAGTGGGAAATAATGAGGAAATGGAAGTGATGGGAGGGCGCTGAAGGCAGCTTTGTTGATTTTACAGTTTTGTGGAAAGCCATTCTGGTTCACTAAGTTCCTGATGAGTGAAAAGTCATTTATGTTGCAGAAGCCAGGAGGGAGGGAGCCCACAATTTCTCGTGTTGGAAACGGTCATTTTAGGTGTCTGTATTCCTTCATCTCAGAAGTCACAATAAAAAGGCACCTTTATGCTCCAATATGACAACTAAGGCATGGTTATGGGGCATCCCATGGCTTCTGATACTGCTTCCAGGCTTAGAGCTATACCCAGCATCTCCATGAGTAACTTATGTTGAGGACACTTAGAACTTCTCATTTGCTTTAGAGCTCTCTCTGCTTGAGCTAAATATGTGAATTTCGCATTGGAATTCCCTTCATCTTCTCTCTTGTATTCTTCATTGCCTTCTCTCCAGGCATACTTGTTAGGAGACTATGGCTAGCAGATTTTATTTGTATTTTTTTTTAATTTTTATTATAAAGACATGGAGTACAATTCAGGGTTAGATATATAAACATTGATCATGCAGGTACCCTTGATGATGAGGTATTCCCCTCCCTTCCCTAGCAGTTTCCCTTGACTGCCAATACCACCGCCTCTCCCCTGACAGTTTCTCACAACTGCCAATCACTTTCTTGTAGCATTATAATTGTTCTAGGTCTACTTATGAGTGAGAACATATGGAACTCTGCTCTTTGTTTCTGTGATAAATCACTGAGTATGATCCACTCAAAATCCATCCAAGTTACTGCAAAGTCCATATATTTGGCCTTCTTTATGGCTGCATAATATTCCGTTGTGTATATGTACCACATTTTTTTATCCAGTCCAGCTTCGATGGGTAACATGATTGGTTCCATGTTTTTTCTATTGTGACTAGAGCTGCAACAAAAATAAGTGTGCAGGTATCTTTTTTGTAGAATAATTTGAACTCTTTCGGGTATATTCCCAAAAGAGGAATTACTGGGTCATATGGAAGGTCAATTTCTAGTTCTTTCAGAAGCCGCCACACTGTCTTCCAAAGACGTTGTACTAGTTTGCATTCCTACCAGCAATGCAGAAACATTCCTTTTTCTCCACATCCTCATCAGCATCTGTTGTTGTTTGTTTTATTAATGATGGACATACCTACAGGGGTTAGGTGATATCTCAATGTGGTTTTGATTTGCATTTCTCTGATGATAAATGAGCTCAGCACTTTTTCATGTGTCTGTTGGCTGCCCATATATCTCCTTTTGAGAAGTGTCTATTTATGTCTTTTGCCGACTTGCACCCATGTCCCCTCAGACAGACTTTCACAATCCCACCAGCACCCATCTACTCAGGCAGAGAGTCTTTATTGACACTTGCCTCCACAGAGATTCTTATAGCATGACCTATTGGCCGCCATCTTAAGCTCTCCAGATTTTATTTTTATGTTGCCTAAGATGGACAACAGAGCTGTAATATTTCTCAGGGTGCAGAGGTTTCCAGTCCATTCCTTCAAGATTCCCTTTCAGAAATTTTCTTACCAAAAAACAACAAATTTTTGTTTTGTTTTGTTTTGTTTTGTTATATTTTGTTTTTGAGGTGGAGTGTCACTCTGTCACCCAGGCTGGAGAGCAGTGGCATGTTCCCGGTCACCACAGCCTGAACCTGCTGGGCTCAGGTGATCCTTCCACCTCAGCCTTCCAAGTAGGTGTGTGCTACCATGTCCAGCTAAAAAAAAAAAATGTTTTCAAAAAGTTTTTTCCACACTCTATATGTGTGTTTTTTTTTTAATCAATTAGGGTTATTTTCCAATCATCATGATTTAAAATATAGAGATTTTCAGAATACTTATTCATTTTTTTCAAAACATTAGTGGAACACTAAGGATGAGAATAGAAAAAGAAAAACCTTAAAATTAGATATTTCCAGGGAAATCATATGTTAATGAGAACAAATGAATGTTATGCAATATGGTAAAGGCTCTAATAGGTATGTACCACTGTGGTGATACTCAGGCAGAAGAATAAAAAAATTAAGATTTCTGA
Organism: Tarsius wallacei; assembly: GCA_963574415.1. Classification (NCBI taxonomy): domain Eukaryota; kingdom Metazoa; phylum Chordata; class Mammalia; order Primates; family Tarsiidae; genus Tarsius; species Tarsius wallacei. The sequence goes on from CAUYQG010074022.1 coordinate 11,157, forward strand.
AGCAAAGAACATTTGATCTGGCTTTGGATTTTCTGTTATAAAGGAGAAAAGAAACTTTCAAGTATCTGTAAGTGTCACAAAGTTTGAAGGGACTTATGTGAACTGAAAAGTAGGAAGTTCTACTGCAGGTACAGCCTGGGGTCCTTGGGCCCAGCATTTGGTGGGGGATCGTTAAGGAAATAGGGTAGAGAGGTGGTAATGGTGAGACTGTCGTAAAAATGTAGAATCATTTTCCCTTTGTCTTTCACTGTATACTGCAATTAGTTACTTTGAGATGGATATTTTATTATGGCAATTTCTTCCCAAAAGGAGACATAGAAACATAGCTTGGGAAGGGGTTCATTCCATGACGACCTAAAAAGAATGCGTGGACCTCTCAGGGGAAGCAGAAATGAGCACAATCCTGCTTTTTATTTGTTATTCCTCATCTTACTGCCACCATTAATTATAATATATTAATTAACAAAAATTAATACTTGGTCTTTAGCTCATTCACCTTTAATCTATTTATAGTCTATAAAGACCCACCAAACTATATAGCATCAAATAACCTTTTTTTAAAAAAACTGTCTCCCATTGTCAGTAGAAAATATATACATATTTATGGTGCTAACTCTTTGGCCTGGTATAAAGACACTCCCTTTCAGTTCTGTTCAACTATTACCTTACTATTACCCTAAATAATATGCGGGGTACAATAATTCAGGGTTAAGTATACAAACATTGATTATTCAGGTACCCTTGTTGATGAAATATGCCCCTCCCTCCCCTAACAGTTTCCCTCAGCTGCCAGTCCCGCCCCCCCAACAGTTTCCAATTGCTGCCAAATGCTTTCTTATAGTATTATAATTGTTCAAGGATCGTTTATGAGTAAGAACATATGGTACTCTGTTCTTTGTTTCTGTGATTGATCACTGAGTATGATCGACTCCAAATCCATCCAAGTTGCTGCAAAGTCCGTGTATTTGTCCTTCTTTATGGCTGCATGATATTCCATTGTGTATATGTACCAC
>CAUYQG010074027.1:0-10636 GCA_963574415.1 Tarsius wallacei
AGGAGGGTTCTGGAAGGTGGCGAGGAAGCCAAGGGGACCCAGGGAATGGAAGGATTGAGGCAGACAGAGGGCCTGCTCCTGCTTAGCCCATCTCTCCCCTCACTGCAGAATCACCTGACCCCGCGTCCTGGAGGGAGGGCCCCAGCGGGCACAGCACGCTGCCTCGGTCTCCCCGAGATGCCCCATGCAGTGCCTCTTTGGAGTTGTCTGGCCCCTCCACACCCCTGCATACCAGCAGCCCTGTGCAAGGCAAGGAGAGGTGAGCAGGGGGCTTCCCTGTCAGGGTGGATGGTGAAGGCTGGGGGCAGCTCACAACGGGGTCCTGCTGACTATCCACCCGTCCCCGCCCCCCCGTAGCACCCGACGGCAGGACACCAGGTCGCCCACCTTGGCACCCACTCAGAGACTGAGTCCTGGCGAGGCCTTGGCCCCTGTTGCCCAGGGAGGCACAGGACAGGCCCCTGAGCTGCCGGCGAGAAGTGGTCCTGAGCCTCCCGCCACTGGCCCCTTCTCCCCGGCCACCCCGCCCAGCTCGCCCAATGACTGGCCTCAGGAAAGAAGCCCAGGGGCCCGTCCAGACAGTGCCAGCCCCCGGAGCCCTGTGCCTACCACACTGCCTGGCCTCCGCCATGCCCCATGGCAGGGCCCTCGAGGCCCCCCAGACAGCCCTGACGGGTCCCCCCTCACGCCTGTGCCTACCCAGATGCCCTGGCTTGTGGCCGGCCCAGAGCCACTGCAGAGCTCACCCACGCCTGCCTTCCCCCTGGCTGCATCCTATGATATCAATGGCCCTAGCCAGCCCCCGCTTCCTGAGAAACGCCACCTGCCAGGGCCTGGCCAACAGCCAGGATCCTGGGGCCCAGCACAGGCATCACCAGCAGCCAGAGGCACCAGTCACCATGTCACCTTTGCACCTCTGCTTCTGGATAACGCCCCCCATCCCCCAGGTATAAAGGCCTTGAGGGGGGTGGGGTTCCCTTGAGAGAACCCTTTCTCCCAGGGAGGGGCATGGCATGGGCGTGGGGGAGCCCTGGGGTCTGAACTCTGTCCCTCCCTGTCCTAGAGCCCCCTACGCTAGAGAGCCAAAGCAATGTCAAGTTTGTCCAGGATACATCCAAGTTCTGGTACAAGCCACACCTGTCCCGTGACCAAGGTGAGACGCCAGCCCCGCCCCCACCCCAAGGCCCCTGTGTTGGCTTTTAAATCTCATACCATTGAAGCCCTTGGCCCCACCTCCCATCTCAGCTGGTCAGCCAACTTGGCCAAGCCTCTCACCAGCAGGTGATTCTGGGCCATGTGCCAAGGAGGGGAGACTCGACATTGTCAAAGCTCCTGTGAACTCAAGCCCCCCCCCACAGTTGTCAGGGCCTGGGGAGCTGGTTAGCAGAGGAGAAGCTGTCTGGAGCTCAGTCAGCCGTGGAAACTCCTCCCCAGCGTCCCCTATCTGTACCCTGCAGCCATTGCCCTGCTGAAGGACAAGGACCCGGGCGCCTTCCTGATCAGGGACAGCCATTCATTCCAAGGAGCTTATGGGCTGGCCCTCAAGGTGGCCACGCCCCCACCCAGTGCCCAGCCCTGGAAAGGTATAAGATGTCCAAACCTAAGGGGGCTGTGGAGTGGGGAGGTGCCCTTGGCAAGATAACTGGAGAGAGTGCAGGGCATGCCGCTCGTGGGGAGAGGCAAGAATGCCATCAGGGAGGCGCTGGAACCTGGAGTTCCATGAAGCTTTACTCTCCCCCCCCACCCCAGGGGACCCCCTGGAACAGCTTGTCCGCCATTTCCTCATCGAGACTGGGCCCAAAGGGGTGAAGATCAAGGGCTGTCCCAGTGAGCCCTACTTTGGTGAGAAGCAGGACCGGGGAAGGCTGCACCGGGCTGGTTTAGGGAGAGGCTACGGGACCTCAGGAGTGTGGGAGCTGTCGTGGGCACCCCAGGACTTCTCTTAACTTCTCCCTGCAGGCAGCCTGTCTGCCCTGGTCTCCCAGCACTCCATCTCGCCCATCTCCTTGCCCTGCTGCCTGCACATTCCCAGCAAAGGTGGGTGTCTGATCGTGTGGCCCCCCCACCTGTCTCCACCCCCTGCAGCCTGAGGCAGAGGCCAGAGGTCCTGACTCCCAGCTGTCCCCAGCGGCAGAGGGTGTCCAGCTCCCGGGGAACACTCTGCCTCTGACCTCCCCTGTCTGCCTCATTCCCCCCAGATCCTCTGGAAGAGACGCCAGAAGTCCCAGTGCCCACCAACATGAGCACAGCAGCAGACCTCCTGCGTCAGGGTGCCGGTAGAGACCCCCCCCCTCTGGGCACCAAGGGGGGTATTGCAGATCCAGGGCATGGGGCATCAAAAGGCCTTGAGGTGGGGGGCCCCTGACAGATGCATTTAACCCATGAAGGCGGGGGAGCCCGTGTTGGTGGGGGGTGGGGAGGGGGGTCCTCAGTCTAGGTTCTCAAAGTCTTACGAACATGAGGGTCAGGGGTGGTGGGGATAGAAGTTTGTTAGAATGCTGGTTCCCAGGCCCCTCTCCAGTGTTTCTGACCATAGAGCTGGTGGAGTCAGCCTTGTAACAAATCCCCTGTGGTTCTAGTGCACTTGACAGTGCTGGCTGGGGATCGTGCAAGAGCTAGGGGGTGAGAGGCGAGGGGGTCAGTGCCCCTTCCCTGACCCACTACCTGCCCCCCAGCCTGCAGTGTGCTCTACCTGACTTCAGTGGAGACAGAGTCACTGACGGGCCCCCAAGCTGTGACCCGAGCCAGCTCCGCTGCTCTGGGCTGCAGCCCCCGCCCGACGCCAGCCGTGGTCCACTTCAAGGTGTCAGCCCAGGGCATCACACTGACAGACAACCAAAGGAAGTGAGTCTGTACCTGGCCCCTGCGGAGTCCCGTGCCCAAGGCCCGGGAGTCCCCATTCTGAGTGTGACTGTACCTGTTGCAGGCTCTTCTTTCGCCGCCATTATCCAGTGAACAGCATCACCTTCTCCAGCACTGACCCTCAGGACCGGAGGTGACCCTCTCTCCAAGCCTTTGTCCCCACAGCCCCAGGTCCCCAGGCCCCGGCCCCAGCTCCCCCTTCAGGAACTGCTTCCTGGGGTACAGGCCTTCACAGTTCTTCTTCTTCTGCAGATGGACCAACCTGGACGGAACCACCTCCAAGTAAGCGCCCCCATGAGTCCCACTTCTGCCTGCCAAGGGACCAGGGCACCTCCATCCTCCCCACCAGGACCAGCCACGTTCCCTCCTGGAAGGAATGCTAAGGCCCCTCCCTCCCTGGCTCTGTCCCCCTAGGATCTTTGGTTTCGTGGCCAAGAAGCCAGGAAGCCCCTGGGAGAACGTGTGTCACCTCTTTGCAGAGCTTGACCCAGAGCAGCCTGCAGGTGCCATCGTCACCTTCATCACCAAAGTTCTACTGGGCCAGAGAAAATGAAGGAAGGCCACAGCTCAGAGCCCACATCAACACTGCGTCCTCCTCCTCCCGGCACCCCACAGCCCTTGCTTCCCCTGGCCTGGACCCGGGAGACCCAGGGGCCAGCACCCTCCCTTAGGGACACTGTTCTCCCACCCACCCCCAGCCTGCTAAGCTAAGCGGACAGGCCCATGAGATGACCTTGCATGTGAGCAGATGGCAGAGACAGGCGTGTGAGGGTGAGGCGGCATTGCATTGAGCCCTGAAGGGGATCAGGACAGCCCCGCCTGCCGGGGACATCAGCCCTCCAGGGGACTTGGGCCCTGGCAATTCCACCCAGCTGCAGGTCCCAGAGTAGCAGCGAGCGGGGGTGGGGCAGGAGCAAGTCACTCCCTCCTCTGCCTCCCCCTCTGAGCAGAGATCAGAGTGGGATCACATGAATGGGGAAAAAAGAGAGTCTATTTTTGTCTAATAATAAAGAATTTCTATAAACTGTAGTTGGAGTTTGAGAGTCCTGCCTTGTTCACAGAAGGTCAAGTTCTCCTGTTTCCCAGGGGCATCCCTGGGCTTCCTGGGCCATCCCAGGCCCGGGGTCCACAGCCTGAACCATGGAAGATACATGACTCCCACCCTGGCCTGGCATCGGTGCTCATGTCTCCATGAGAAAGTGGCCCTTGGCGGCCCCCTGCCCTCCAGCCCCATCCCCAGTCCCGTGAACTGGAAAGGATTCGGTTCCAGCCATCCTGATAAATATGGAAACTCCATCTTTATTGGCGGTATAAACATCTCTGGTCTGTACATACATTTCATACATCATAGTGCAGGGCCTGACGGGCCGGGGAGCCCAGCAGCACCACAGCCCCCGCTTTCCCCCCTGCTCTGTGCAAACCACTGCCCACCTGCTCCCTCTTCCTACCAGGAGTCACTGCTGTGGGAAGGGGCTCAGGGGTCGGTCGAGGGGGTAGGAGAGAGAGAGCCTGGTGGGGGAGGTCACAGGTAAGCGCTAGAATCAAACACGGAGGCAAGACAGGCAACGGGCACAAGTAGCGAGCTAGGTGTGGCTGGGGACGGAAAAGGGAGGGGGCAGACCACCCCTCTGGGCGAAGGCTCTGGGGTCTTGCCCTTGCCAGACAGGGGAGACATGCCCCAGAGCCTCAGCTCCAGGCCCAGGGAACTAGGGACATGGTGAGGGCAGGATGGAGGGGAGAGAGGAGCACAGGCCCTAGTGCCCTCCACCTTCCAGGCCCACTCTCACACACACAAGCACCGCCCCGCAGGTACAGAGACTGGGGTTCTCTGTGGGTGCCTGGGGGGCACTTTCAGGGAATGAAGGGAGGCCCTAGAGGAGTCTTTTGGGGCAGCCAGTGAGAGGAGAGGGAGGACCCCGGAGAGGGCGCTAAACCCACCAGGGGACAGCAGCAACTGGTTCACACGTTGGGGGGGGGGGCAAAAGAATTCGAGGAGAAAGATGGCGGCAAGGAGGCAGGGGCTGCAAGGAGGCAGGGGCTGTCTCTGCTCCGCCCTCTGCAAAGCATCGTGCCCTACAGCAGCCGAGACAGGCACTAACTCCTCTCCACCCACACGAGGGACCCAGAGCCCATTGACAAGGCGAGTGGGACCCACCCACATATCAACACTGTTCTTTGGACCCACTCCTATCCAGCCAGGGACTCAGGCCCAGGACTGCTGACGGGGCAGAGTGACGGTCGCCTCTGGGGGCCTACTGAGTAAGCAAATCCTCAGGGAAGTCGGGGGCTGGGGAGCTGGTCCAGTGAGGTCGAGTGGGGGGCAGACCCGAGGGGGGACCCTAGCCACTCAGGGGATGCAGGTCCACTTTGACTTTCTCCCCACAGCTCAGCATTCCAATGGTGGGGAAGAAGCCTCCGGAAGGTACCACGGCATCCTTCTTCCCGATGATCTTGCCATTCCGAGTGAAGAAAACCTGGGGGCAGGGAGGAGAATAGAGCAGGCAGGCCAGGCCTCTTCTCAGGGGGTGCTGGACTGACACAGCTCGAACCCCAACCGCTCCCAACTTCTGAAGAGAGGCTGGAGAGGCGCAGTCAGGGTGATGCGGGAAGCGGCCACGAGAGGGCGTGCTGGGGCCGGGGAAGAGCCTCCTGACGTGGCTCCCCCTCTGAACACGGCCACCTCCCAGACCCTAGTCCCACCCAGACCCCCTACTCACCACCACCTTCTTGCCCTCATGCTCTGGCTCTATCTCTTCCCCGTCTTCCTCCTCTTCCTCTTCCTCCTCCTCCTCCTCCCCTTCCTGGTGCAGGTACATGACATTCCGGACGTTCCGGACGGCCCGGGCAGTCGGGGACAGGATCACTGTGTCACAACTGTCATCACTGTCCCCTAGAAGAATGGGAAACCTGAGCTCCCATGGCACTCTCCCACTGTCTGCCCCGGGTGGCCCGCTGCCTCCCCACTCACCCTCCCCACTCACCCTCACTGTCCAGAATGTAGTCCCGGGGGAACATGATTCCACAGCCCATAATGTCCCCTTTGTAGCAGCGGGGCCCGAAGGGATCCCCCACACCACTGCCATGGAAGATCTTCCCGTCGTCTGTTGGCGGGGGGAGAGGCCACACAGTTGAAGGCGGGACTGGCACGACACCCGCAGAGCCACACTGCTTCCCTCTCCCCCTCGCTGGCTCAGAGGAAGGGAGGGGACAGGTGGAGCAAAGATGGAGAGAGAGATGTGGGAGGGAACCCTAGGGTTCAGACAGGAGGTCCAACGTCCATCGCTCAAAGCCCAAAGGGAAAGCTCCCGCAGGGGGCCGGTCGGAGGAGAGGATGGGCCCTGGGGAAGCATGACCATTGGGGAGGAAGGAGAGGCAGGACCAGGAACTCCAGGCTCAGTCCTCATCTAAAAAATGCCTAAAGGAAAGTAAGCAGACCAGAAAAGAACAAGCACCTGTGGACTCTGCAGGGAGGGCCCACACAGAGCAACTCGGAGGCCGGAAGGACCAGTGGCCTGATCTCCCACCCATTCCACGACCCTGGCCTTCAGGGCTGGGAGGGAAAACCCGGATGAGGTGAAAGCACTTGGGCTTGAAGGGAGAACAGCCAGCAGGAGGACAGGAAAGTGGACACCCCCAGCCTCACAGCCCACAACCCCATCTCCCAGGAAGCCTCCCACTCACCCGCATGGTAAGCCACGGACCCTCGGCTCCAGCCAGGGTGCCTGTTCTTGGGATAATCCTGCACCAAGAAGAACAAAGAAAACCTATGGTCCCAAGCACAAAGGAGCAGGATGGGGGAAGTGGCGCCTGAACCTTCTGGAAGAGGCCACTGCCCAGTCAGCTGCTCTCAGCCCGGCAGTCTCCGTCCTGCAGGTGCTGGGGCTGCAGGGGACCAGGGAAGATGAGGGGTGTTAAGCCCCCAAGGCCAAGGCTACAGGATACCCCCCGCCAGGCCTCACAGTGTGTGGTGCCACCTGACCTGTCGCAGGTCCTCATCCACGCGGGGTCTGTACCTACAGCAGACACACATGACCCGTTCCGTCTTAGCGTAAGGGCCTCCCTCCATAGCCTGGGCCCCTCTGGCTTCCCCAGAGCTTCCGGGCCCCATCTCAACAGCCCTAGAGCCAGGCAGCTCCAGGGGCAAAAGCCCAGCCCTCGTGCGCACCTTCCGGGCCAGCCCCAAGGCAATGTAGCATTTCTCTCCAGGGTCCACGATCTCCACCTCGAAGTAGTGGCTGCGGGTGCTCAGCGGGTGCCGGGCCTGGGCCAGCCCCACATCCACGATGCTCTTGCCCTTGCCCAAGTACTCCAGCAGCTGTGGGGGAACAGCCAGGCGGGGTCAGGGGCCAAGCAGACACCCTGGAAACCCGGTCCCCGGGCAGTGTGGGACCTGTTTCCCAGGTCTGACAAAAACCCCTGGCTGAAAGGGAAAGAACCCCAGAGATTCTTGGGATTCAATGTGGCCTCCAAGTTCTAGGCAGGCATGGAAGAAGAGGGATGGGGTAGGGTGGCGGAGGGGAAAAGCAGAGGGAAAGCCTGGGCAACAGGGGTCCCATGCTGAATGCCTCCTTGCTTTCTGGGAGGCTGGGGCGCAACACAGAGCACAGCAGCCAGATGGCCCAGTCCTAGAGCCACACCAGAGCCACTAGCGGACTCTAGGTATCCCCTCGCTGGAGAATCCTGCAGGCCTTTCCTGCTGGGAGAGGTTCGCCCGCCCCACGGCCCAAATTCAGGGAAAGGAGGAGGGAAGACCAGGCTGAGAGGAAACTTGACTTTCTCAGGGGACAGGTGGGAACAGGGAGGATGCAGAAGTTAGGTGCCAGCCCCAGATGTCTGGGGGAAGCAGATGAGCTCAGAAGCTGATTCTGCCTGGGATGGGTCTGACATCATTTCTCAAGGTCATTGTTTTACTTGGCTTTGAACACAGCTGTTCCTAGCTGGGTCGGGGAGGTGCTGCAGGGAGCCCAAGGACCCAGAACGACCAGCTCTATGCTTCACTGCATGCGAGGGAGGGGAGAGGTCAGAATGAAGTGAGAAGAGGGCTCTCCCGTCCCCAGCCCCTCGCTGCTCTTCCAAGCTGGAACAGGAGTGGCGGCAGGAGAGGGGAGATGGCGGACAGGTTCTTGGGGCTCTTCAGTCCCACAATGGTCCTGCCCGGGCATGACAGGGCAGCAACCCCCAATCTGGGAGGATTTATTTGTCAGTTGCCATGGTAACACTGAGGCAATGACTCAACCTCATCCCCTTTTCCCCCACCCTCAGCATCACCTGGGATTCCTTAATCCCCTTTAATTAGCCCAACTGCCCCTCAAGACTTTCTTCCACCCTCCCACCCCTGCAGCCCTAAGAAAGCATGCTCTCTGGGGACCTCCTCCATGTCTCCCTGGCAAGCTTTGGGACGCTGGCCTCTCACCCCCAAAGATTCCTGCCTGAACAGGAAAGGAATTAGGCTCGCCTGCACGAGAGGCTGGTCCTGCACCCTCACCACCCACGTCAGAAGGCGGGAACAGAGGGGCTTGTGCCCTTCTCAGTCCGAGTCCTGGAGCCCTGCCACCCCCGTTCATCCTCTCATCCTCTCCCAAGAGAACTGGGGCGGACCAGGGGAAACCAGATGTGCATGAGGGAACCCCCAGACCCAGCCCGGGCCCACACTGTGTGAACTCTGCTCAAGTTCCCTCAGCCTGGGCTCCCCTGCACCCCTCCCACACCCGAGAGCTTGGAGGGGTGGGGAACAATGCACATTAACCAGTGTACACCCCACCCAATTAGAGCAGCCCCCAGCCCACACTCCCCACCCACCACTGGGTGGGGGGCCCCACAGCTGCCCTGACCCACTCTATCCAACTGGCCTCAGTGCAGGAAACACAGTGTTCTCCATCTCCAGAGCCAAAATAGCTGATCCAGACCTTGATCCTTGGGAAACACTGGCCAAGCCTCCCCTCCCCCTGCCTAGAGGAGGGCAGCTGCTCAGTTCCATCTACAGATGGGGTGGGAGACTCCCTTCTCTGAATGGCTGGGAAGCCAGATTGCACTACCACAGCAGTCCGGAGCCCACAGTCCACCCGACCCGCAGAGGCTTCAGACACACTGTGGCATCTTAGGTGTCTAGGTCTTGCACGGTGCCCTCTTCAGAAACCATCTGGTCCACTCTCCTGCTCCTGGGCAAAGGTCACCCAAGCCGTCCTGGGCCTCCAGAGCACTTAGAGGGACGGAAGTTTGGCCTCCCTGACAGCCTTTCTTGAGTGCATTCCTCTCTCCTCAGCCTACAGCTGTTAGGAAGAGATGGGACGGTCAGCCCCCGGAGACTTGATGACCTTGATGCTGGTCCCTCCCTGTGCCTCAGATGCCTGCTAGTGTGAGAGAGACTCCAACAGACCCGGATTCAACTCTTAACTCCATTACTTAGCCACTAACTTGGGGCAAATGACATTCATCTCTTTAAGCCTTGGATTCTCCAACAGTAAGATGAGATAACAATACCTGCGTCTCCAAAAACAGATGAAAAGACTAGACAGAGTGTCAAGAGCATAGCACAGAGCCTGACACCCAGAGGTGATCGGCACACATGTCTGCCTCTCCCTAAATCAGGAAGCGGGGGAGCGGGGGTTACACTGGGACTGCCATCACAAGGAAGGAAAAGATCTTCCGTCTCAGCCCTCACCTTCAACTAGAATGGTCCCTGAGGCCAACCAGGACAGGTGACCACAGCCCAAAGGACTCTACTCCAAGGGTCCTCCCTCAAGCCATGCCCAATCAACATGAATATTCCTCTGCACCTTTGGTGGGGTGGAGCGCACCCTTTCCTTGAGGCCCTGAAGTCCCCTACTTCCCCCCACATGTATACACCCCCAAAGCCCTGAGAGAGGTGGACAGTGCCCAGCGTGGAGGCTACAGAGCAGTATGGGCAGCCTCCTGCACCCACACCCGTCCTCTCCAGAGTGCCCTCCCAGGCTCCTCTGCCCAGCTGGCAGCCGCCCTCCTCCCCTTGCCAGGAGAGACCCTAATCCCTCTTGACAGGAGCAAGGGAGGGCTCCGTGCCCCGGAGGCCCAGAAGCTGCCGAAACAGGAACCAAGCACTTGCTCCCCACTGGCCAGCTCAGGCCTCAACACAGCCTCCTTCAGGGCGGGGTCTGGGAGGACCCCTGGGCGGGTGGGGCCTCACTCACCACCCTGTGTGTATCAAAACTGTTGCCTGTGGTCGCTAAGGAGTTGTCAGAGGAGCTATGAACAGGGAACAAAGCCAGAGGGAGTCTAATCCCCCAGCTGCACCCATGGCCCCCCACCCTCCACACCCTCCCTGACTTTGCAAGGCCTGGGGGCAGGGGTGAGGGGAGGGGCAACACCCCATCCCTGAGCAAGCACAGCAGCAATTCTTAAACACCTTGGAACTCTGGAGGGGAGACTCTTTAGGAAGGGAAACTGAGGCCACAAGAGGCAGAGGAAAAGTTCCACTCAAGAAATAGACAGAGCCAGGCTCGGTGGCTCAGCCTGTAATCCCGCGCCTTGGGAGGCTGAGGTGAGCGGATTGTCTGAGCCTGTGGGTTCAAGACCCGCCTGGGCAGGCAAAACCTCATCTCTACAATAAATTTAAAAAATTAGCCCGGCATGGTAGCGCGCGCCTGTAGTTCCGGCTACTCGGAAGGCTGAGGCGGAAGGATCGCCGGAGCCCAGCAGGTCGAGGCTGCGGTGGCCGGAAGCAGCCACTGCACTCCAGTCTGGGTGATGGTGTGAGACGCCAACTCAAAAAAAAAAAAAAAAAAGAAATAGGTTTGTC
>CAUYQG010074028.1:0-25901 GCA_963574415.1 Tarsius wallacei
CATGAATCAAGCCAAAATGCTACTCTGACTCTATGAGAAATTTTTAACTTTAGCATAAATCTACAGTAAATTATAAATATCAGATGGATATATTATTGTTCTGACCCTATCTACTCCATTTTTTTCACTAGAATATTGATAATGGCTAAAGGCAAATGTATGCTTTCTAAAATAAGAACCTAGCATTATTTGTAGTTATTGTGCTTAAATAATATGTGTTTAATGTCTTGATTACGCTAGTCAAATTTATTCCATAAATCAAGAGTTATTCTTAAAATGATTTCTGAAAAGTTCTGCAATATGTTTGAAGATGCATTTAAATCTTAAAAATGTATTCTGACGATATAAGAAGAATTGAATAAACATGTATATGATTAATAGTAGGTTTCATTTTTTAAATTATATTTTATTTTTCTGGCTTTATTGAAGTATAATTTATAAATAAAAGTATACATATTTAAGGTAAAAATGTCATTGTTTGATAAATATATACATTGTAAAATGATTACCATACAAAATAATAAATACATTTATTGCTACAAATACATTTAAAAGGTAAGGTAGTTTATTTTGAGCACTAATTTCTTTTCATATTGTACTGCTATTTTGAGATCAAATATCAAAATATTTGATGGTTCTAATGCTTTAGAAATACTGAACTTTTAAAACATTCTAGAATTGTGTATACTATTAAAATCTATTTTAATAAGTGAGTAAAATGAAATTAATATATATTATCTTGCTTAAGGTCACAAAGTTTCTATGTTTTCAAAAGTACAATTCAATACATGTTTCTCCATCACAAAAGCTTGATCTCATTATACAGCATTTGCTGTCTTCTCATTATATCTCTTGAATATATTTAGATGCATAATATTAATTGAGAAAACATTTGTTCAATATTCCAATTATCATACAAGTAATTCTAATAATCATGAATCATAATATTCTTACAAAAATAGGCCTTTATGTGAGAACTTAAATATTTATCATTTTAAGATTTCTTTTCAAATGTGTCAAAAGTGGATGAAAAATATGACATATAGTCTCACAATGGCTGTAGATGTGAATGTTTATTGAAAGACTTCAAAATATCTTAGTTTTATAGCATCCAATAACATGAATATCATACAAATTATTGTCTATATAATTCCAGATTTACAAATATTCTACATTTACATATACAGAGGGTACCAGAGAAATGTATACACATTTTAAGTATGACATTCGCCCAAAAGATAGCGTTAATCAAACTAATGTTAGCATTACAATGCAACAGGCAAGACAGTAAAAGAAAATGGCAGAAGCATGGTTGAGCAAACATCATGCTACACATAGCTACCATAATTTAATTTAACTTTGAAAAGTTGACATAGACGACATTTCTTAAAATCTGTATATATTATGTTGGCACCATCGTATATTTGATTTCTCATATATTTAGTTGCAAAGTTTTTAAATTTTAGCTATGCTATAGTAGCTTTTATTCCACTCTGCTCACAATACACACTCAATGTATATTTTGCATTTATTGGGGTAATAAATAAAAATTTAGGTTGTGAGAGAAAGAGCAACATTTTTGAACCATTATCTCTCATGACTTGCTTGCCATCTCTTTTTAGGGAATGCATGCGTACATACACGTATGCACAAACTTGACCAAGAGAGGGAGGTAAATGGTAAAATCTGAGAAATATAAAAGCAAAACATGTGAGAACATATTAAAAATTTTTGCATCTGAGTAAATGTAAACATTACACTCGTGAAGAAGTAGACAATATTTATCAATTAAACTTTATAAAATTATACTTTCAAAACATATCTGGAATTTCTTAAAAGAAAATATATTTAGCAAGCTACATATACTTTATAATCTTATGTTGATGACCATGACCATAGAAAAAGTTGGATGTTCATACATATGTTAATGAATAAATACATTTAAGGTAATGCATATAGGCATATGAGCAATATTATTTTTGCATATACATTTGCGACTGTAATCCATACTGCACTGCACAATGGAGCTCTAGTGCTTTCATAGTATATTCAAAACTTTGTACCCCTTGATGAATAAATCCCAATTTTCTCTACCACTAGTCCCTAGAAACAATTAATTTATATCCACATCTATGAGTTTAATTATTTTAGATTTTCCTCTATTGATGGATTGATGTAGCATTTGCCCTATTGTTTCTGGCTTATTTTACTTATCATAATTTCCTCCAGGTTCATTTATGTTGTATCAAATGGCAAGGCTTTCTTCTTTTTAAAGATCTGATAATAGTCCTTATACTAATATATGCATACATACATATTATATAGGTTATATACATAAATATATCATATTTTCTTTATCCATTCATACATTGATGGATATTAGGTTGCTTCCATGTCTTGACTTTTGTGAGTAATGCTGCAATGAACACAAGAGTTCAGATATCTCTTTGAGACCTTGATTTAAATTCCTTGAATATATACCCAGAATTGGGATTGCTGGAATATATGGCAGCTATAATTTTAATTTTGGGGAAATCTCTGTATTGTTTTCCACAGCTGCTGCACCAATTTACATTGTCATCAAGCATATAAGGTTTCCCTTTTACCTACAGCCACACAAATACTTATTATAATATCTTTTGTAATATGTTCCTTATCATACACCACAACAAAAGTCAATTTTAAATGAGTTAAGCATAATATCTGAAATCATAACATTTCTAGAAGGAAACATAGGAGAAAAGCTTCTTGACAATTTTTTGGGCAATGATTTAGTGGATATGGCAACAAAATCATAAACAACAAAACCAAAATAAAAAAATGGAGCACCACCAAACTAAAATATTTCTGAATAGAAAAGGAAAAAATAAAATGAAATAAAAACCTAAAAAAAGAATATATGTGTAAATCATATCTCTGCTAAAGTGTTCATATCTAAAATATTTAAGAAATGGCTACAACTCAATATAATATAAGCAAATATTCTAATTTTAAAAAATAGACAAAGATATGAAATAGACATTTCTTCCAAAAAGACACACATATGACAAATGGGAACACGAAAAGGTGCTTAATGCCACCATCAGAGAAATGTAATTGAAAGCCACAATAATGTATCATCCTATAGCTAGAATTAATCATGCAAACTATAGATTTTGAGAGGAAAATATATGTACATTTTTATACTCAAAAAATATTAGGTATTCTTAATCACCTTTGCTCTCCTGTACTATATGCTAAAATTTACCGGAAAGAACACTATATTAGCCTCACAAGACTCTTATTCTAGTTGGACTCCAGTGTTACTTTTGCGGACATTTAATTTTCTCTATACACAGTTACATGGGATAATGTGAGTCAAAAAGTTTTAAAAGTGCCTAATTTATATGGATTAAGAAAAAAAAAAGTAGAATAAGAAAAAAATACTGTAACTTGACTTTTCAAAACTAATTTAAATCCAAACACCAAAAGTGGATATATTTTGTTAGAACATTGTGGGTGTTTAGGCAGAGGAGGTTGTAAAAACAAACTGCTATTTTTTAATTACAAAAATATTACAAGATCTAAGTTAAAATGTAAGAAAATAAGAAGAAATAAACCGTAAGTAGTGCTATATATATAAATTTTGAAAGTTAGTTAACACTATATTCTAAATGTTGAAGATCTTGATAAAATTAATGCATTGCTAAAGAAAAATCCAAATGTCCAAAAATTTGTGTATAAAATATAATTAATAGTTTGATAATTGTGAACAAAATAGAATAAGATATCTAAAAATGTATTGAAAACGTTCCAATTCAGATTATTTTTAGCCTGGATGATTTCAACTGTCATACACATATTATTATGCCATCCTTGTGGAAACTACTCCAGGGAATAAAATGAATAGTAATTATAATGTATCAAATAAAACTAATAAAATATTTATTACAATAGTGATTAATAATTGTAAAAATAAAAACATTTTCTCTAAACCACTTATGAGTAAATATAGATATGACATTGGTAATTAAAATGCTATCCACTTCAGCAAAATTTTATATGATGTGACAAGTCCACTAGAATGAGGCAAAAGTTATCCAAAAAAGCAAGAATTATTTAGTAGCAGAGAAAGGATAGAAAATTTTAAGTAAGAAGGTTAAAAAGTATGTATTTAAATGAAACATTCTCTTGTTAGAGTCTATGCTGGAACACACTATATAAATTTTAAAAATAGGAATACTCAAAAATAACCATAAGAATGTTTTCCTTAATATGATAAGGAATACCTCTTACCAACACATGGTTCATTGTACTTTATAATAGGTATTCTTATTAGGAATTATTAAGAACAATTATTTATTTCTAGAGAAATTTTGGTCAAAAAAAATCTCAGCATTTTAAATTTTGTAGAATGTCTTAGTATCCTAGATAACTACACAAAGAATAACGGCAAAATCATTATTATAAATGGTTGCAAAACAAACTCCTAAGGAACATAAACTTTTAAACATTTCTAGAAAATATGCATAGGGAATGATTTCATTGAAAATATTGAAGAAACACAAAAATATTTTAAAGTGTGTGAGTTATATAAAGAAAAACAATTTACTAAAATATTTAAACAGAAATTTTAAATAAGGGAAAGATGTGCCATGTATCCAAGATAGCTAATATTCAAAAAAGAGCTAATCACCCAAGACAAATATATGTATATAAAACTATTTCAGAAAAATTTTGATAATTCTTATTAAGGTGTAAAAAATACTTTCACAATTATTGTGTTCTTGGTGGTTGGAAAATACTAACATTTAGTCAGTGATCATAAATCAAAATAAAAACATTCTTGAGAAAAATGACAACTCTACAATGACTAATAATTTTGAACACTTCTAACACCTTAATAATGCATTCAGGAATTAAAAGTTAAAACTTCAGAACTCACTTCAAACTTATTTCAGAAAAAGTAAAACTCATAAGTGTAAATGCACCTATAACCCAGAATTACAAAAAAGCAACTAAAACTGATAGAAGTGAAAAGAGAAATAAATCAATAACTATGATTGGAAATTTCAGCTACTTTTTTCTTATTAATAGAAAAAGTGGACAGAAAATCAATAAGCATAAAGAAAAATAAACAATGCCATTAAACAACTTGATCTAATTGAAACTTATAAAACACATCAACATCAGAAAAATATACATTATTTTTAATTGAAACATTCACTAAAGCAAACAAACAAACAAAAAAATAGGCCCATAAAAGAAACCTTAGTACACTTAAAAAAAAAATTCAAAACCATATTTACAGAACATAATGGAAAGAAACTAGAATCAATATAAAAAAGATACCTGAAACATTCCAAATATTTCATAATTATGCTCAAAACAAAATATTAGGTGTAAACCTAATAAAACATAAGAGATATATTCCATAAACTAAACAAACACTGACAGAAAAAGAAATCAAAGAATATAAAAATAAGTGGAGAGACATGTTTTGTACATAGATCAAAAGACTATGCCTAGTAAAAATGTCAAGTACACCCAAAGAGACATACAGGTTTAACACAATTTCAACCAAAATTTCAGGAAAAAAAATTGTAAATATAAATAAGACTTTTTTCTAAAGCAGGAACAACACAAGTAGTTACACAATTTTTTTTTTTTTAAGAATAGCCCGAGATTCATTAGTCTACATGAATTTAACACAAATAGTTATAAGAATCAGTCTGTGTGTTATTGGTGAAGGGATAGGCACATAGATTAACAAAACAGAATAGAGAACCCAGAAATAATGCCATCTTAGTACACGCAACTGATTTAGACAAAGGTGAAAAATCAATTCAATAAATTAAAATAACATTTTCAACAACAGGTGCATTATTAATTGAAACCCATAGGCAAAAGTGACATAAAAATATCTTTACCTAAATATCACACCTCATAAAAATACAGAGCGTGCCAGGAAAATATATACGCATTTTGAGAAAGAAAAAAAAAGTATTAAAATTGTAATAAAATATACTGATAACAAAAGATGGATACAAGTCATGTCTGACTTCCGCTATAAGAGGTTCTCAAAGTGATTACCATCAGCATCCAGACACTTCGGATGATGGTGAACTATTGCAGGACTTATTGGAGTGCAAGACCTCCTGGGTTTTCCCTTGAGCACATCACACACGGTACCATGTCTCAAACTTATCACAAATGTGTGTGAATGTTAGGCATGTTGGAGGTTCTACTGCATACTCACGCCTCCATAGTTGTACTACCACAACGTTCTAGGATTTCAAATACCACTTCAAAATGGTCTTGTGCTTCTTGAAAAATAGCCTGCTACCACCATTTCCTTTGACTGTTCTGCCTGTTGCACAATGACTTATTTAATTGATTAATGCCATCTTTTGAGCAAATGTCACACTATACATTGCTACTGTAATTGAGATGAACTTTGAAAAGTAATACATAAATAACATATCTTAAAATGTCTATACATGTTTTTGGCTCCCCGGTATAACTAAAAATGACTGGATGCAGTGGCCCAGGCTGTATCCCAGCACTTTGGAAAGCTGAGGCAAGATGATTGCATGAGCTTAGGAGTTTAAGAGCAGTCTAGGCAACATAGCAAGATCACATCGCCACACACACACACACACACACACAAAGGTAGCTAGTTGAACTGATGTGTGTATAGTACCAGCTACTCAGGAGTCTGAGGTGGGAGGATGGTCTGATCCCAGGAAATCGAGGTGCCGTAAACCATAATTGTGGATTGCAGAGTCAGTGCTTGATTAAAAAGCAAAGCAAAGAGCCGGGCTTGGTGGCTCTGCCTGTAATCCTGCGCTTTGGGAGGCTGAGGTGAGTGGATTGCCTGATCCCGTGGGTTCGAGACCCGCCTGGGCAATTGGAGAGACCTCATCCCTACAATAAATCAAAAAATTAGCTGGGTGTGGTAGCGCGCGCCTGTAGTTCTAGCTACTTGGAAGGCTGAGGCGGAAGGATTGCCGGAGCCCAGCAGGTCGAGGCTGCAGTGGCGGGAAGTGGCCACTGCACTCCAGTCTGTGTGACAGAGTGAGACTCTAACTCAAAAAAAAAAAAAAAAAAAAAGCAAAGCAAAAACATAACTAAAAATGACACACAGATTTACATATAAAACAAACGTCCAGGATGGGCGTGTGGTCCATCCTGTTATCCCACCACTTTGGAAGGCCAAAGGAGGAGGAGTACTTGAATCTATGAGTTCAAAACTAGCCCGACCAACATAGCAAGACCTCATCATCAATAATAATAATGAGTAATAAATATATTAAATAAAATAAATTTTAAAAATTTAAAAAATAACTGGGCATAGTGGCACTTGCCTGTAGTCTCAGCTTCTTGAAAGGTTGAGGTGGAAGGATTGCCTGAACCCAGAGGGCTGAGGCTGTGGGGAACTGTGATCCTGCCACTGCACTTCAGCCTGGGTGACAGAGTGAGAACCCAACTCAAAAAAAAAAAAAAAAGACAAAATAAATTAGAATATAAATCTATAAAACTTTTAGAAAATAACATCAGAGAATATCTTCAGGACTTATATTTTTGTGAAAAGTTCTTTTATCTAAAAGACATAAAGAATTACACATAAAAAACCTAAATGCTATTATAACAAAATGGAACATTTCTACTCTGTAAAAGTCCATCTTAAAAGAATGAAGAAACAAATACGGCTTGGGAGAAAATATTTGCAAACCAAAAAATCTAACAACAATTAAAAGACACTCATATCTATAATAAAGAACTCTCAAGCTCACCACACATAAATAAGTAAATAAAAACTTATGGCCATTCTACAAAATAATCTATCAATTACAAAGTGTTACATCCACTTATGCCATAAGGCTAAAAATACCTATGCCTTAGCAATTATACTGAGTAGTCACCTAAAGAGAGGACAACTAACTCACACAAAGAAAGGTATGCAAATTATGAATTGTTTTTATTCACAATTTTTCAAAGCTGAAAATAATTGAAATATCCTTCATAACTGAATTTTCTTCATCTCACCAATAACTCTTGTAAATAAATTTGTAGTAAATATAAAATAGGCAATACATAGTATTATATCCATATGATAAATATAAACAGTAAAATAAAATAAAGCTGTCAGTGTTTTTCATAAAGACTGGGTTAATTTGCATTCCTGTAAACAGTGTTTATAGGCTCCTTTTTCTCTACATGTTTGTCAACACTTGTTATCTTTTGTCTTTTTGATAATGGCTATTCTAGCAGATATGTGGTGGCATCTACTTGTGGTTTTAGTTTACATTTCCAGGATGATTAACGACACTGAAATTTTTTTATATGCCGGTTGGTCATTTGTATTTCTTCTCTGGAGAAATGTTTATTCAGGTCCTTTGTCCATATTTTGAGTCAGATTATTTGTTTTTTGCTATTGAGTTGTGTTTCTTCTATATTTTGGATATTAGACTCTTATCAAAGTATAGTTTGCAAATATTTTCTCTCAGTCTTTATATTGTTTCTTTACTCTGTTGATTGTTTCCTTTGAAGTCCAAAAGCTTTTGATTTTGATCATTCATTAACAAGATGATCATAAGACCCACATTTTTGATGGTTACATAGAATGATTAATATCCCAATATGCTGTACTACAAATGATAAGACTTTAAAAGTAACAAATTGGGATTTGAAAGCAGTGACTAGATATGCACTGTCACATGATATTTTTAGTATTTGAGATATATTAATTATAGTAGTTATAAGAATTATTGAATTGAGAGATCGCTATTAGCACAACTTTGCTTTGAAGAAAATGATAGATTCAACCAAGCCAATATCCAAGTTAACTGTGATAGAAGACCATTATATTCTTCTCCTAAAAGGCAGACCATACTAAGTAGGAAGCTAATAAAAAAGTAGTGTGATATTGAGTTTGAGGTTGCAGATATCTTTGTTGATGTGTTTGAGAACACTGAGCCTAGATTTTCCTAACCTTGACTGACCTGCAGAAGTGATGCTCTTGCTATCTGGAGTATAGTGCCACTCCCAACTTGTGTCTAAAGGCATTGTAAAGGCACTAACTTTAGCAGTTTCCTTTCAAGAAAATATTTTCTCTCTTTGAAATATACTTCTTCATAGCCTTTGGCTATTACTTGAATAAACATGGTCAACTCTCATCATGGACTGACTGGTAAAGTGCTGGATCTGAGAAGGAAAGAGAAGAATTATTTATTAATATCGATACTATTAAGTTCTTTTGTGATGTGGAAGAGTGTAACTGGAAATAGGTGTTGGTGGTGCAGGATCAAGGATGGGGGAATGAGTAGCAAACTCTGTAGCTGAAAAATGGAGAGATTGTTGATATGGAAGCACCCTCACTCACACATCCTTCTAGGATTTAACAAATTAACATGGAAACCCAAAGCCAACCGTAAAATGTCTTTGGATATGTGACCTCCAGAGTTTGGAGAAAATGACTGTGTGCACAAATTAAGCAAAGATGACAGATCTGTATTATCAGATTTGAAGGAGGAGTTAAACAGCTCAGAATTAGACTTGCTGGAGTAGACCTACTAAATAAGATCCAATAACCCATAAGATGAAGGACATTTAAAATAAAGCAACAGGATGGGGGGAGCGGTAATCACTGCGAATCTGCGTAATTGTCTTCCTTGATTTGGCGCTGAAAGCAAAGAGTACTAGGATTAGTGCTTCCTGGTTTGGAGAGCTACGGGTGAGATGTGAGTCTAGGTGTTATCACGTAATGATCAGAGACAAGGTACATGTAATTTCTATAGAAGCAACAATATCTTAATGGTTAGCAAGAAAGCTACAGGGTTGTATTGTTATGGCTATTAAACCATGGTCTTCTAGTGTACATGAGTGGGGCAGGTCAAAAAACTACTGCTTTTATACATATTCCAAAAATAAAGTGTGGAGAAGGAGTGAGTTTTGTCAGCTACCCCAAGAGAAAGACAAAATATGCACTATAGTCCAAAAGAATCTAACAGATATTTTCAGGACACTTTATCCAACAGTTGCAGAATACACATTCTTCTTAGCACACAGAACATTCTCAAGGATAGACCACATATTAGGCCACAAAAGAAATCTCAACAAATTCAAAAAAGTGGAAATGTTATCAAGTATCTTTTCAGACTACAATAGAATACAACTAAAAATCAGTAACAAGAGGGACTATACTATATGAAAACTATGCAAATAAATAAAAACTAAACAGTATGCTCCTTAATGACTATTGAGTGAATGACAAAATAAGTAATTTCTAAAAAATTTCTTATACTTAAAAAATTTTGAAACAAATAAAATTACAAGCAAAACATACTAAAACCTATAGAATACAGAACAGCAGTACTGATAGGAAATTTCATAGCATTAAATGCTTACATAAAAAAATAAAAAATAAATAAAAACTTCTAATAAATTACATAAAGATCCATCTTAAAAAATTAGAAAAGTAAGAGCAAATGAAACTTAAGTATAAAAAATTAATACAAAGATGAACAAAAATAGATGAAATTGAGACCAAAAAACCCTTAAAAATCAACAAAAGTTGTTTTTTGAAAAGATAAAAATAATAAATGTTTAGCCAGACTAAGAAAAAAAGAAAGAAGACCCAAATAAGGAAAATTTAAAATATTTTACCCCATTTCTAGTCCTGAACTTGTCTTAGAAAAATGGAAGAAACATTAAAGAAGTTAAGTTCTTCCTGAAGAGGAAATCTGCAATGTCAGATAAATTCTCAATTATTTTCCAAGGAGAAAAGTATCCACTTTACACAGGTAGAATTGGAATTCTAAAAATTTTTTTAGGGCTAATAGATAAATAGTTTGAGGTGACATTGAACTCTGTTTAGAGTAAGACTTAATTAAGAAATGGAGCCCTGACCTTGGCTGCTGCATAGTGGGTCAAATACATACACAGACACATTCAATGATCATGTCCTGTTTCTTGAAAGCACAATCAGGTGGAAAATACACAGCAGCTTATTAAAGCCTCACACTGGCTCGTCATCTTGTGAAGTCAAAACAATGGTAGCAAAGGCAATGTGGAAGAACCTGAAATAGTCCACTTCTAACAGCAAAAGCAAGAAACAAAAAGAAAGAATTAATGCAGTTTTCAGATTTTAAAAAATGAAGAAATGGCAATATCTCTTATTTTCCAATTTATTCATCAGTTTGGCCCCCTGGGGCAAATAGTTACATCATGGTGATATATATATGTATATATGTATAAATGAATGAATGAATGAATAAATAAATAAGCCATTTTAGCCAAAATTACAGATGCAATACTGTAATATCTTACTAGAACAAATCAACATAACATCTGATAATGTAATTGGTGGGATATAATTGATCCTATCAAAACTTCCTGCACCAAACTCTCATCAGGAAGGGAGATTGAAACTGTATGCATTCTCCTGGGATGGATACATGTATTCATTCACGCTCTTGTCACAGGGCTGTGTTAACCCTTTCACCCTCTGTCACAATAAAAATCTGAAGATAATCTTGGCATCTTCTTGAGCATTAATTGGACCATCAAAATAATGACATTATGTTAATTGGGCTGAAAGAAGATTAGAAGTATACTATATATTCTAGTAAGACACACTCTAGAAGAGTATAGAAACCCTTAAAAAAGGAGGGTTTATGAATTATGATGTACTGATTGTACTGCTAAGATGTACTGATATGTTGTACTGATAAAATTTGTAATGATATTATGCTCTTGGGTGTAACAGTTTGTTTTCTTCATGGTAAGCAATAATTGATCTACTTAGAGAACTGTCATTTTTTAGTTTGTCCAAGAGAGAATTTTGCATCAGGTACAGGCTGTACTATGGTGGCATTGTCACTTTGACTACATGATCTGGTACATTCCACACTAGGAAATGTAACTGTAGTAAGATTACATAGTTTACAATATAGAACTGTACACCAAAAGATAATGTTGCCAGAGTTATTACAGTAATGGCTACTGTCATATGTCAGACAGGAACAATTGCAATTCATTATTTGATAGAAGTGGTATGTCTGCAATAATATTGGACTCTAGCAAGTTTAGAGAGACTTCTCAAAATAAATATGACCTAGACTCACATATCCTTAAAACTCTTTCAAATGATGCCTCTCCCTCAGAATTCACTGATGATTGAGTCTCTATGACAGATTGACAATGCAGGAAAATACCTGGCTACTTCCCATGTAAGTAAATGTGCATGATGGCGCAAGCTAAAAATGGAGTGTTACTACTGTACAACCCGATTCAGTGGCAACACTGAGAAAGAGAGAGACTTTGAGTGTACAAAACCTCAGTAGTCACCCATTTTATTGAAGAGGGCTGTGACCCAAAGCCATGGTCAATGATTTGCTTGTTCTAAAACTTGCTAAAATTAAGGTTGGGGGAGGTTTTTTAACCTTTTCTTTCATGAAATTCCTAAACTAATGCCTGACAGTTTCAAAATTATTTCATGATTCACACAGTTCTTTTCTCCGAATTTTTGACAACTCTGAGATATAACTTATGCTCCATATTTCTACTATGGGATTTAAACAAAATTGTCCATTATAGAACTTTGTCCAAAATCACACCGTCACCTGGTTTCTTCTCTTTTATTTTCATATTTTCTCTACTTCTTTTCCCTTAAGAATAGTTTTTTAATGAATCACTTACACAGGTATCTTCATCTTAGAATCTTTTTCTGAACCTCAGTTTAACATACTTCCCATTAAAGGAAACTATTAAATTGAAATATAATAAAGTTAATAACTTTGGTTTATCAGAAGAAATCAATGAGAGTGAAATGCAACTTACACAATAGAAGGAGATAGTCACAATGCATAAATATGACAAAAGAGTTTTGGTAGGAAACACATGAAAAAATAGACATGCATTATACAAACCACCAAAAAGAAGGAAGAGTACAAATGAGCAATATAATTGAACAAATGCTTTACAAAATAAGTCATCAAAATAGCCAAACAATATGTGAAAACTTCCTCAACATTTTCAGATTAATGTAAATTAAATCCACATTGATATTCCACTACATTCTTACTTTGCATTCTAAATAGAAAATTAGAAAACACATCAACATTTTGAAAAATTCTGGAAAAAAATATACTTTGCAGGTAAATTTGATATTACCTTTTACTATTCTATGCTAATTCAAACTAGTTTCTATGAAACAGTTGTTGCTATGGTTACACTCGCCTAACACCAGCTGGCCTAATTCAAACTTCACTGGCCCCCCTGAATCAAACTGAACTAACCACACTTCTATAATAAAATGGTTACTTAAATTTTCTTTAATCAATATAAACTATTTTCTAAAACCTATATCTATAAATTTCTAAAATCACATCAAGAGAACCTGTGCACTAAGGCTCCTCAATGTGACTCAAAGTTAAACTTAAATTGTTTAAAAGTAAAAACATAAACCATAGAAAATGGGAACAATAGACTCCCAAGTTTAGCTGTGTACGTTCTGGTCTCAGAGTTTTCTGTTAGAGCCAGCAGGAGCCTTTCCTGGTAGCAGAGCCAAATGGAAGGAGGGAATGGGGTCAACAGCTCCCGAACACATCCTAGTGATCTCGGGGTCAATGGCCCTTCCTGATCCCTAACACTCATTGGGCCTCCGTGGCCGGCTTCCAACAAAAATCAACACGATTTACTAAAGCAATAATGAAAATCTAATACACAAAGAAATTGTGATAAAATTTTTTCACTCTTACAATTTCAACACAGATGTTTTATTAATTGTATAATGTGTAGGATTCAAAAGGAAAATTAAAATACTGGCAACATTATTATATAAGTACAAAACCAGCTGTCAAAGTTTAAATGTTCTAAAGTAGTTGGAGGCCTGTGACTAAAAATGTTGATTAGTTTTGAATTTTATAAATTTAAATGAAAATAGTAAGAAGCTTACAGAGAAATTAAATAGATTATATCTTTTGGAAAGGGAGGAAAGAACAAGAAAGAAATGAGCACTCATTCTATCCAAAAGCAGCAACAACAAGAAAAAGAAGAAAACTAGATAAACAGAACAAGTATATGATGATAAAAAGAGTCCATTTATGTCAATAATTATAATATTTAAATGGAATAAACTGATAAGTTAAAAGACATTGTAAAAATTATTTAATATATACTTGGAAGTCTGAGGCGGAAGGATCACCAGAGCCCAGTGGGTCAAGGCTGTGGTGGCCGGGAGCGGTCACTGCACTCCAGTCTGGGTGACAGAGTGAGACTTCAACTCAAAAAAAAAAAAAAAAAATTAATATATGAGGGGGGATGCCCTAAATATCAGAATTACCTTTTGGAGGATGGGACCCTTGTAGTACAGGCTTCCCCCAGTAGACAAATGTTCTAGAAACACATCAGCATTAGTGTACCAGCTACTGTTATAAGAGGTTGCATTTGGCTTCAGTGAATTATTTTTTGAAAATTCTTTCAAAATGGTTGCCCATTTCATGATGGGTGATTTATGAGTACATCTGCTCATATCTCGTTGATTGTTCAGTAGTTTTTGACCCAAAATAGCATGTTCCTCATGCCCCACCCTCCCTATTCACCCAATCTTGCCCCTAATGACTTTTTTTGTTTCTCTGGATTAAAAGAGTACTCAAAGGGAAACATTTTGCCTATGTAGAAGAGGTGAAACAAGAAATGATGGAAGTCCTAAAAGGCATCAAAATTGACACATTCAAAACCTGTTTTGAAAACAACAGATGCTGGAGAGGATGCAGAGAAGAGAGAATGCTACTAAACTATTGGTGGGAATGTAACCTAGTGCAACATCTGTGGAAAACAGTTTGGTGACTTATATAAGATCTAAAACTCAACATTCCACATGACCAGAGGAACTCAAATCATTCTACAAAAGAGATAACTGTACACACATGTTTATTGTAGCCCTATTCACAACAGCAAAATCAAGAAACCAACCATGCTGCCCATAGAAACTGGACTGGATTTTTAAAAATGTGATACATATACATGATGGAATATTACACAGCTGTAAAGAAGGAAAAATTATGGATTTTGCAGCAAGTTGAATGAATTTAGTGTCTATCATACTCAGTCATCTATCATAGAAATGAAGAACTGAGTACCACAATGGACCCTGAACATTAATCATAATACTACATGAAAGGGATTAGTAACAGGACACTGCCAGCGAGGGAAGGGGCACGTAACATTAATAAGGGTACCAGATCCAAAACCAAGCGAAGTATGGACCAATGGGAGGCCCAAAGTTCACCTGTATGATGAACTTATGTATCTAACCCTGAAACGTTCCCCCTAAATCACGTTTAAAATAAATAAAAAGATTTTTTTAAAAACTGCTTTGAGCACTGGATAAAACAGAGAGTACTTTGAAGGTGACTGAAATTTAAACATGTAAAAATAAATACACAATTTTTTATAAACAAATTCCAGGGTTTCTTGGTTCTCCTTCATACAAATGGAGTAATTACATAATACTAACAAAAGTACATTAAATATAAGAGCAGATTAAGAGAAATAGAAAGAATAAACAGCATGTAAGAGAAATAACCAAAAAAAAAAGCCAAAATGCCTAATAAAAATATAAGAAAAAAATATTATTTGAAATAAATAGTTCATAATGATCAAAACATGACTTTACAAGGCAGATGTATCAATGTTAAACTTAAATATAATTATTATGACTTGTTTAATTCAATTCTAATAAATAACTTACAAAGTTAGTTTGGTAATTTACAAAAAATAGTTGAAACAATACATATGAAAATGTGAGAGGCTTTTTCCTAAAAAAAACAAAACAAAACAAAACAAAAAAAACAAAGCATCTCTGTTAATAAAGTCAGTGTGGTGTTAATCAAGGATGAAGCACAGAAGCAGGTTTAATGATGAGAAGTTATATAACACTAATTTCTTTGAATGTCAGTGAAATAAGTATAGGTAATTCAATAAATAGTGCAGTAATAAATAATTAAATAGCAGGCAAAGTTTAAAATGTTTAGAAAAAAATAGGAGATCAAGATTCAGGAAAGATATTCTTAACATAACAAGAACAAAAGCTAAACATAGAGAATATTGACAAATTAGTCTAGCTTGCTTTTAGAAACTACTAGAGGAAAAAGACATGGGAATCATAGATTTGAGATATTGCAATTTATGCACAAATTTGGAAATATATATATATAAATACTTACTCATATTCACATACAAATATGACCAACACAAGCATATATATGCAGAGAATTCTAAAGCAAAAAGAGAAACAAAGACGAAACAGTTAAAGTCATAAATAAATAAATAAAAGGGCATAAAATTTAGATAGATAATAATTTTGTGTTAGGCCTCACTAGTAACAAATAAACTGAAAATAAAAACTAAAATGAGACAATATTTTACACTTACAAAACTGGCAAAACGATGTATGTAAACATTAAGATACAATTTAGCAAAATGTACAGAAATTTAACATGTGAATAAATACACATACATTAAATAAAAAAAAATCATTCTTCAATTTACGTACTCCAGCCTAAATCTTACACATGTACAAATCAGGATATGCAAAATTATACTAATAGAGTCATTGTTTTTAAAGAAAAAAGAAAAAAAAGAATAAAATGAAATTTGAGAAAACATAATGATATGGATTTTTCAGGACAACTTGGACTTTGAGAGCCCAATGGGTCTTCCAGCCAAGCCCCAGAGAGGGTAGTCTGGAGGGGCTGGTAAGGCTAGCTCCAGAAGTGTCAGCTCTAATGGGCTGGCAAGCCAAGCCCTGAGAGTATTGTAGTTTGGTGGGCTGGCAAGCCTAGTCCCTGGAGTGTTGGCTCTAATGAACTGGCAAGCCAAGTTCTGAGAGTGTTGCTGGTTTGGTGGGCTGAGAAGCTTAGCCCCCAGAGGTGCTGCAGCTTCAGAGTTTTGCCTTCTGGCAGCTCTCCTGGTTCAGCCGACTCTGTTGACTGGCAAGCCAACCTCTAGGGTGTACGTCTCTTTAGCTCTGATGATCTTCTGCCCCTCCAGGTTGCAGCTCTTCAGGGTTGAAGATTCTTGTCTCATGCCCAGGAAGAATGAGGGATATGGATGGCCGGAAAGTGAGAAAGCAGGATTTATAGAGGACAGAAATACTCCAACAGCAGGAGGGGACCCAAAGTGGTTACCCATCTCTGGGGTTGAAACCTGGTGCTTATATAGCCCTAAATTCAAGCAGATTGGCTAGCAATAGCTGTGAACTGTAACTGTTCTGATTAGTCAGTATTAAGGACAAATTGGCAGGAGGTAGGGACTTAATGGTGAGCTGACTGGATGCTTTTCGATTCCAGCAGTGAGGACTTAAGTTCCAGCTTGAGAGGCTTGCAGGGGGCTTGTTTACCAATGCTGAGCCTGAGAGGCCTGCCAAGAGTTCACTACATTGTTACCAGAGGACCCACCAGTCTGTCTACCTAGCCTTTCTCTAGCTATCTCCTGTCTTAATAACAGTTAAGTTATATCAACAATAAAATAAAATATTGTTTATCGTTGAAAATAAAATGAACAATGTTATCATTGATTAGATAATCTTACTCAAATATACTATCTTTAAAAAACTTTCAAGAATATGCATATAACAGCTATAAAATGAGTAAAACATACAAAACAATATTTATCATATTAGTAGTAAGGTATATAGTTTAAAATGTTTATCATAAACTTCAAATTGAAGGAATGATACTGAGTGAGGATAAGAAAAAAATGTTATGTAGAAAAGACATACAAGACTTTATTTATAATAATATATAATGATTTTGTTGAGTCTATATATAATATGTATTAAAACATTTTTATATTAATTTTGCATGTTTGAAACATTTTTAGTGAATATAAGGTGAATAAATATGTATAAATTAGAGTGGTGACAAAAATAATTCAATTTAATATAATACATAATTAATAAACAACTTAAGAGTGAAGAGACACTCTTGTACTATGAATGATATGTTGAAACTTGGTGTCTCAACTGCTTATGATTTCTGCTTATAAGATATTTAAGATCTACTTATACTTTTTTTGTAGGGAAGAGTAATATAAATAATTTTGAATATTTATATAATACTGAATAATAGGCTAAACAAAAATAAAGATAAATATGTTCTAGAATGCCATAATTCTAAAAATAAATGGCATATATACGTTTTTAAATGTATATGTAATTAGTTGATTGCACCAAAGTAAGTTAAAAAGGAAAATACACACATTGAGTAAAATATTTATTAAAATGTGTCTAGAAACTTAACTTTTGTGCTCTCAAATATTGTTAAAATATATTAAAACAATAAAAAGCTTACAGATGCCATTCACAATACACAAATTTCTATTTCTACTGGACTGTGCAAGTTGACAACACCAATGCTAATTACAGGAAATCCTTCTATCAAAAACAATATTACATCATACAAATAATTAAAATAACTCTGAAAAAGTCCTATGATAATCTCAAAGTTGGAGTAGCTCAGAGTCCAACTTGAAAAGCAGATGGAAATAAGTATACTTGGAAGGATTTTTGGCTCTACAGGTCAACCTCATGGCAAGCATCTGCCTTGGAAAGGTACTGCGTGTGCCCAGGTCTAGCAAACAGCGATCTAGGCCAATTCAGCTTCTATCCAACTTGGTAGGGCTTTTTCCTTCTGGTTGGCTCTGCCAAGGAGGCCAGTATCATCCACACGGTGTACCTGGCTTTCTGTAAGAACTAACAGAAAGATTAATACAGAAAACTGGTCTCAGTTCTAATTGGTTCTGCAATTACCCTGAAACAATTGTTGAAATGCTCCAGTTATCTTCACAGGTTTTCTATTTACTTGACATACGTATATATGTGTGTGTGTGTGTGTGTGTGTGTGTGTGTATTTGTGTATGCATGTATATATACATATGTATATATGTAGTACCCTCTATACATACTATACATATATACAGTACCAATACAGTTATGATTACAGATAGTGAAATGATTAGCTAATATTCCTTGGCATCATTGTAGTTGTTTTATAATATATGATGATACATAAAAATATTTCAATAACATACATATAGCACATGATCACACTCCTTCCAAAAGTCTTATTGAAATAAAATATAAGCAAAATATTTTAAAAACGAACAGAATAACAGTTCTACAATAAAAATTTTAAAAAATCGTCAATGGCCAATTATTTAGGACACATCTAGAAAATAGGAAATAAATTTCCAGAAAATGTAGAGTTGAGGCACCATAACTGAAGTTGCTAAAAAGATAATATTGAAACATATGGGCAGTCTTGTTTGAGCCCTTTCCTTAGCAGCTGTCAGAAATAATGTGTCACATAATAAAAGCATAAACAACTATTCTCTTTAAAAAATGAACACTCTTCTCAGTAGTGCTATTGTCAGAGGTAGAAGCGAAGAAGAGTCTCTAGTACTTATATTTGCTCAGTGGAGATCCTGGAATAAAGGCAAAGCTGTTCCAACAAAGAAAAAAGGAGTCAGTCTATTCTGATGTTAAGAGAAAACTCTAACGCAGACCCTCAAATCCATCATTTTATTTGACAAAGAGAGGCAGTAGAAGAAAAAGATATATAGCATTGTAGAGTAAACTTCCTGTGTACCCCAATGGCCTTCAACTTTGGTTTTAGAGTATAGTCAAATTTTAAAATTACCTTGAGGTTTTTAAATTTTAAAATGTCTGGAGTTGATGAAGTTACATATTGGACACTGCTATTTTTTTTAAACCCCAGTTGAATTTACAGCCACATCTGAAAAATATTGATCTGCCATTAATGTACCCATTAGTATCATTTCTGCAAGGAGTAATATGTATAGAAAATCCAAAGGATAAGATAAATTGTTTCAAATAAGATGCTGTAAGTGCAGCAGTGTTAAGTTATCAGTACCTTCAGGGTGTCTTCAATGACCCAAATAATACATACTTTTGTCCCTTGCCATCCTCTGTAGTGTCTCCTTCCTTTATGCTCAAAGAAGAGTAGAAGATATATTCTTACACACCAGCACCCAAAGGGAGAAAATGATAACTTCTTTGGAGTTCATCTGTAAGCATGACAAAATTTTCAAAAAGCTAGGACTGAGGGAGATGTTTGCTTTTGAGCTTACCACTAACAAGAGAAAGAGACTAATATAAATCTTGAACCAGATAGTATATTCAAGGCATTTGAGGCAAAAGCAGATACAAGAACAAATGATCATGCATGGCAAACTGACTTGAAAATCCTCCTAGCTTTTGTGATTGAAAAAAAAATAATCTTCTTTACATCATAAATCTTATTTTAGTAACATACCTTTGAGTTTTTTTCCAAGCATTATGTATAGCTTAAAAAGTTATTTTTCCACATCTACAAATTTCATTTGTGAACAAACATAACTTATTCTTGTTAATAATAGAATTTAATCGATGGAGTCTGAAGTTCTATAGTGTGTGTGTGTGTGTGTGTGTGTGTGTGTGTGTGTGTGTGTGTGTATAACTATATACATATATCTTCATTACTGTCTTACTCTCATCACATAACAAATGATGCAGTCATTCAATGTGCTGGGAGCAACTATCATGTTTTGGAGATAAACTACCAGGTTATCTAGTACAAAAATTGTTTAGTTAAAAGTGGTTAGTAAAGTATGGTTCTGTCACTGCACTCCAGCCTGGATAACACAGTGATGCCCCATTTCTAAATAAATATATGAATTAAAATAAGTACATAAATAAATAAAATTACTATAAAAATAATTCTACTCTACATATGTATCTATAAATATTTATAATGATCTACCTAGCATCTAGCTAACTAGCTGGCTTCCTACCTATCTAAAATTAAGGTAGTATGTTTATCTGTGTAAGGGGGTGGAAGAGAGAAGAAGAGGGAGATGGAGACAGAGAGAGAGAGAGAGAAAGAAAGGAGAGAGGAGAGTGAGACAGAGAGAGAGAGAGAGAGAGAGAGAGAAAGAGAGAGAGAGACCACCATATAAAAGTGTGTCTGGGTTTCAGTAGTTGCCTTTAGGTTGCAGTGTTGAGAAAGAATGGTTTTCTTAAGCTTCAACTGATATTTTTAAATGTATGTTCAAATCTTTTCTCATCAATATTACTAACACTTTTAACCAATTAGAAATACGTATTTAAATAGAAGCATGTGACTCTTGTAGGAAATTTTTCTTCCCATACAATTCTTGTTTTCTCAGAAAGTAATTCTTAGTTATAATATATTTAATACTTTTGGAATGAATCATGATCGTTATCTGGGAGCTGGTTTGCCATTAAAAGAACATAAATTGTAATCATTAAATGGCCAAATACTATTGCAATCTGTTTGTTCTTTAAATTATCACATTTTATGAAATAACTCAATGTCTATATGTTGTTTCCATAATAGAACACCAGTATTTTGAAATATGATTAGTAGAATGTAAGTTACAAAAATGTATGAACTACTGATGAAAGAAACTGCCTACCTTCAGCACATCACTGCAGAAACATGATCTAAGAGCCTACACGCTTTACTGTTCCTTTGGGAATGAGGTTTTTAAGTGAGCTTATATAAAGAGAGAAGTATATCAGATGGCTGTGGCAGTAATGTAAGACAAGTAGACAAAACGATGTTCTCAGATTAAACAGAGTTTAGAAGGATCAAACAGGTATTCAGACACACTGATCCAAATAGAACAAGGAGCTTGTACCTTCACTTTTGAAAGGACTTAGTTTAAAATTACTTGTGCAGTTAAGAGTATTAGTTCTTTTCAGTGTTATTAAACTATCTCACTGAGATCAGCAAACACATAATGAAGACTATTATAACATGAGATTCATTTGTTATTGAAGATCCCTGGCATTTTATGCTTTATGATTCAAATGACAATAACATCCCTGACATTTCTCAGTTTTTGCCTTTAGCCTCACCCTTTTGTGTTTTTCTTTTTTTAGTATCCTGAAAAATTAACATGGTAGGTGCAAGAGAGAGGATAGGCATGAAGGTGTTTCAAAAAGACAGAGGTAGTAATTGTGTCCTAATTCTAATGTTCACCTTTTGTGACTCTGCATACAAAGGGAAAATATGCTCATCTTCTGGAAGTATGAAAACAAATCATGTGCTTAGATTGTTTGAATCACTATTTCTTTTACTTTTCTGTCAAATTTTGTTTTGCTCTTATTGTATTTGTATAATGTGCATGTGTTTATCAGAAAGTTCTGCATTCTAGTGATTTACTTGTTGCCAATTTTTTATTACAAAATGTGAATTCATTATTATTATTATGAGATAAGTTCAGCACTATAACAAAGAAAAATGTGTCAGCAAACATAAATGTCAAATCTCATCCCCCTACTCTAGCAAGTTTGGTATGTTCTATACATTTATGTGTTTATCACTTTTTAATACATATATTGCTATCTGGTTTAAGTATTTACCTAGCCATATATTTTAATGGGGAATTGGAGAATATATAGGTCTATTATTCCCAGTTTTTCATTGCATTACATTGTTCATACCATAAACTTGAGCATTTAAGTGTACAAGTGACTAACATTTAGTGTATTCAAATTAATATGCCATTATTATCACCATCCATCTCCACAAGTTCTAAACTAAAATTCTGCACTCATCAAACACAATCTCGCCATTCTCCCTATCACTCTTCTGCTTTCTGTCTCTATTTGTCTACCCTAAGTACCTCATGTAAGTAAAACTATACAATATTTGTCCATTTGAATTTGACTTATCACTTAGCATAATGTCTTCAAGCCATATTATAGCATATTTTAGTGTTGAAAAATATTAAATTGTATGAATATACCACTCTCTGCTTATTGATTCATCCATTGACAGACATTTGAGTTGTTTTCATCTTTTGGGTATGTGAATAATGTTGCTATGAACATGAATATGCAAACAACTGTTTGAGTCCCTGCTTTCAACTCTTTGAATATATACCCAAAAGTGGAATTGTTGGGTCATATGGTAATACTATGTTTAATATATTTTCATTTGCATACATGCCATCTGTATAATTTCTTTGGAGAAATGTATAGTTAAGTTTTTGTCCATTTTTAATCAGGTTGTTTGTGTCAACCAAAATAAACTGAGAGAGGTTCTCTAAAAGCAAATCATATTTATTTTGAACAGAGCATTGTGATAAAATTCAAATGCCATAGTAAACTATATGTGTGTTCAAAAGGCAAAGAAAGACAAAGGTCTTTTTTAAAAATTAGGATGATTAATAATTGTTTTATAAAATCATACTCTTATACAAAAATCAGTAAGGAGAATGATGCCAATCTCAGGTTTGACAAACAGTTGCTGAACAGATGTTTTTGCAAAAATATTTTCATGTAAATTTGTGATAGTGTTGGTGCAAGGTTGTCAATTTTGTAGAGTCCTTTTTTACATCATTATATGTATGAGAACCTTCTCTTTATTACTTTTCCTAACTCTATTTGTCAGAGTTTTCTTAACATTTAGTGACTCCTTTTTTATTCTGACAGCGTTCACATTTGTTTGCTGTTGTTGTTGCTGACTTGTAAGACTATATATTCTGGATATTAATACCTGGTATACAATTTGTGAATTTTTTTCTCATTTTGTGGGTTGCCTGTTCAGTCTTGTGGTTTCATTTGAAGGTAAAAGTTTTAAATTTTGATGAAGTCCAATTTATATACATGTCTATATTTTTTTCCCTATGCTTTAGTGTCACATCAAAGAAATAATTGTCAAATCCAATGTAATTAAGTTTTCCCCACATCCCTTTCTAAGAGTTTTATGATTTTAGTTTTTATTTTAGATATTTGATATTTTTTGAATAAATTATTGTATATATTGTAAAGTAAAAATTCAACCTTATATTTTTGCATAACAAGATTTATTTTTTTCAGCACCATTTGTTGAAAAGACTGTCCTTTCTGTTATGACTTGTCTTGCTAGGTTCTAAGATTTTTTATAAACAGCTTGCTGGAATTCTGTTTTTGTATATATTAAAATATTTTAAGACACTCTCCTGATACATGTGCTATTTAATGACTAGTGTTTAATACAAATAATGTTGCCATTATCATTCACGCCCATACCTTTGTTTTACATAAGCAAATATATCTATAAAAATGACACTTTGTCCAAACTTTTTAGTGTGCATATGTATGAAATTACATAATATGTCAACTAAGTAGTTTACATATTTTTATAGCAATTTACATACCCATTAACACTGAATGAAACTGTTTTCCTGAATATTTTCCACCTTTTGATTTTTAAAAATGTATTGTTTGCCAGTTTGATTTTAAAAAATTGTGCCCCTCATAAACAGTATCCATATCCATCCAATATATTACACAGCTATGCAATGTGGCTAATGGTAACCCAAAGCAGAATAGAAGCAGCTTAAATAAGTCTACTCATTCGGATAATCTTTTCTTCTTCTCACAGTTGTTGTTTACACAGGGCATGGGACAATTTTGGTAAAATGTGGAAATTATATATTGAATAGAAAAAGATGTACCCTTTTTCCTACACTTAGATATGAATCAGGAAAAAGGCAACAATATTTGCTGCAAGTAGCCATTTTGAAAACCTGACAAGAACCAGTTTGCAAAAGATGGGAGAAAGCTAAGAAAAATCTTGGAAAATTGAAGATGAAACCTGACTTAAATGTGTCTTAAACCTTCCCTACTAGACCACTTCAGTGATATTAGTCAATGTATTTCATGACTGTTTAAAATATTTTGCATTTTTTATGGCCAAAAAAGATCAGACTGTCTAATTATAAACTTGGTTTTTACTTCCCTAATTAGTTTGAAGTTGAGTAGATTTTCATAATTTTATCCATGTTTTTATTCTATATCTTGTTTATTTAATTTCCCTATTTTATTCGTTTATAATTTCTGGGTGTTCTCTACATAATTTGGAACACAGATACTTATTAAATATGAGGTGACTATTTTCTCCCAGATTGCACTTATTTTTAATGTATTTCTGATTACTTTTATCATAAGTGAATCTATAATTCTTTTAAAATGTATTGAAGATTAAGTTTGACTGTATTAAACATGATATCTCTACAATTTTATAAGATTGTCAAAATAAATGAATATTTCTTTAGCTCAATTAAAGTTTTTTTGTATGTATAATATTTATTAGGTCTAACTTTGTTAATTTTGCTTTTCAGATTTGATTACTTAATCAATACCAACACTATCAATTGTGAGCTAGAGTGTAGCATAGTGTTCCATAGCAAAAATAATCTGTAACTAGACGCCTTTATTAAAACCCTTGGTATTATAAATTTAATGGATGTTTGCCATTGTACAAATTATTAATCTCTCTGTGATGTAGTTTCCTCTAATAAAATAAGAATGATAATAGTACCCTTTTTGCAATGTTGTTTAGAATATATACGAGGGGAGAACTTATCAAAACAGAATTTATTTATAAAAAATGTGTATTTATTCTTACATGTTTAAATTTCAGTCACCTTCAAAATACTTTCCATGTGATGCAATACACCTATGGAGACATTTTTTCCACTGCTCAAAAGTTTTTGAACTCATCAGCTTTGATGTCTTTTAGTGCTTCTGCCATTTTTTGTTTCACCTCTTTCACATTACCAAAATGTTTCCCTTCCAGGACAATTTTCATCTGGGGAAACAAACAAACAAAAAGTCACTCAGGGTGAAACTGGGTGAATAGGAAGGGTGGGGCATGGAAGTTATGCTGTTTTTGGTCAAAAACTGCTAAACACCCAGTACCGTGTGGACAGGTGCACTGTCTTTGCGGAAGAACTAACCACCTGTTTGAACAACTCCAGATGTTTCTTCCACAAATCATGATGCAACCTTCTCAAAACTTCCAGATTAAAACTGGTTGATGGTTTGATCCAGAGGAACA
>CAUYQG010074031.1:0-23487 GCA_963574415.1 Tarsius wallacei
TTGTGTCTGGAAAAAGAGATACATAGGCGTCTGGCCGACAACATAAGATACATTTGTGGGTGCAGGGCTGGATGGAAAAACTATATAAGCATGTGAAAGTTGAATAAAGATTGGCAGAGCCTTGAGCTCTCCCCAGGAAGAAGATTCCTGTCGTTTTCGTCTTTTCTTTTTTGCCGCTTCCTGATTCCACCCGCTTCAGGCCCTGACTCTCTCCCAGAGCTGGACTGGACACTTCCTAGTGTCTGTTTGTTGCTGGCAATCCTAGGCATTTCTTGGTTTACAAGCATCTCTCTGTTTTCACATGACAGTCTTCCTATTGTATCTGTGTCTTTGCATCTACTTCTCCTTATAAGAATACCAGTCAATAGATTTGAGGTCCACACTAATCTACTATGACCTCATCTTTATTGATTACCTCTGCAAACACCTTATTTCTGCACAAGATCACTTTCACAGGCACTGAGTATAAGTACTTCAACACATCTTTCTGGACACAATGTACTCAAGGCTGAGTCATCTTTGGGTTTTTGATATTTCTGAAAAAAATACAAGCAATTAGCATATTTTATGGAGATTTCTCAATATCATCTTTATTTAAACTGCAATATCTATGACACACGGCAGAGGCAAGATTTCTAGTTATATATATAATGGTACAACAGATACATAAAATGGGGTAATCTTGATAATAAAATATATTTTCATGTCCTAGAAATAAGGAAAATTCTGAACTGAGTCACTAACATATTATGTGCTGCCCAGCAGACTAGAACACCAGAGTTGATTTTTTTAGATTCTTGTCTTCATAGGGAATTGTGTAGTGGTTCCTAAGGATTCTTAGAGCCTATTTGGTTTTTGATTTTCAGAAAAGTATATTTAGAACAGTGACCTTTATTTGATTAGTTGCTAGTCATCCGTATTTTATTTTCCATTTGATACATAATATTAAATGGATTTCCATTTGATACACTAGATACATGTAGTCTGCAAACATTTCTCTAAAGTAGTTAAAACTCACTTTTAGCACCACATTTTTTTCTTTAGGTGTATGTTTTCCCCTTTATTTGATATCCCGAATTGTGACAGGACATTTTCGTGTACCTACTGCTGCTATAGCTTTCTTCAATCCAACAATTTTACAATATTTTTTTTTTTCTCCTGAGTCAGAGGGCTGGAGTGCATTGGCATGTTTATGGTTTTAATATACTCAACTAATTTTTTTCATTTTTTGTAGTGACAAGGTCTTACTATGTTGCCCAGGCTGGACTCAAACTCCTGGGCTCAAGCAATTCTCTTGCCTCAGCCCCCCAAAGTGCTGGGATTACAGGCATGAGCCACCATGCCAAGCTGTGAAAATTTTTAATTACATATTTTACATATCCAAATGTATACAAACTTATACATTTCAAAATTACCTATAATGCATGTGATTTTTCATATATTACGTTATTTATTAATATTGGTGCTTAAATTTAGCAGCAAGAAAATATCTTGAGAATTTTACCATTACATTTAATTAAAATTTAAAGTAGTTTTAAGATATTAGTAACAGCATTTGATGTTCTATTTGTTTTTGAACTTTCAAATAAAATTAGGGAGTATATTTGCAAGCATTTGGTTAATCATCCATTTTAGTAGTCTAAAATTCTTATAGTGCCATTAATCTTACTTTCATATTCACTTTCCCTGCAACTGAATGTTTGTTGTAATTATAAATGTTTCACTGACCTCTTTATTGAATTTTATTTCTAGAAGTGGAAAAAAAAGTTGTGTAAATTAATGTGTTTTTTTCTAACTTCTTTGCTCATTATGGATAGTCTTGGATCTGAATAAACTAGTTTCCTTAGCTTTATAGTATTCTTAGTATCCATATGCTCATTTCATGTACAAAAAAATTAGTATTAAAGATTTAAATATCTATAATATGTTATGCATAACTTCTGAGTGAGGTATTCTGATATGTACACTGGTATTTATATATTCAGAGTATCATAGCAGTTTGTAGATGGTAAGAGGCATTGATAGTAAGCAGGTTGTAATTTAGGGAAGACCATTTTACCTATTTTTGTGTTCTATGTCAGACAGAAAGGGGAAGGTAAAAATAAGCGTACAAATAAACAGTAAAGTTTGTCATTAAGAGATCCAAACCCATGAGACAGTAATAAACAGCAGTTGGCCCTATAAAAAAAGGATTTAAGTTAAACATAAATAAGGTCAACTATCATCACAATGCAAGAGATCAAAACAATTAAAGGTTTAGAGTAGGACACAAAAAATAAGACTGATAGACTGGAGCATTTTATACACTTTTAGCTCAACAGGGAAAAAGCAAGATTATGCCTATGATCACAAAAGTATTCGGATAAATTATTTCTGCATTAATCTTAAAATACCTTCTGTGAGGACAGTCTTGTTTTAATAATGTTGGACCTGAAGGAAAGGTTTACTAAATGGTTCAGCATGTGGCTAGAAAAGCTATCAAGGCAGAGGAATAGAGTTGGCTTCAGGGACTATCGCAGCATCACTGTAGCTTGTAAAGCCTATCACTATGGATTCTTTATGGAACATTCTGTTCCACTTTATTTATATGTTTTAGATTTTGTTCTTTCATTCTAGCAATATTAATTACCCTTCAACAAAGAAGGGTAACAAATAGAAAACAGTGATAAATGTGGCAGGTATTTATCTGACTACACCAATAATCCCTTTAATGTCTGCGATATAAGAGTACCAATTAAAAGACAGAGATCATAAGAGTGGGTCAAAAAATAAGGCCCAAGTATATGTTGTCTACAAGAAACCACCTTTAAAGATAGATATAGATTAAAAGCAAATGAATGAAGAAAAATATGGCATGCTAATATTAATAAAAAGAAAGCAGGAGTGGCTATAGTAACTTCAGGCAGAGCAAACTTCAAAGCTAGAAAAGTTTTCTGGCTCAAATTAGTACATCACATAATGATAAAGTGGTCAATTCTATGAAAAAAACATAGTAAACCTTAACATGCCTATGCCTAATAATGGAGTGTCAAAATACATACAGCAAAAATTTATAAGACTACAAGGAGAAATTGATAAATCCACTATTATAGTAAGAGATTCCAACATCCCTCTATCAGAAATGGACACATTCAACAAGCAGAAAATTAGTAAGGATGCAGTTCAACTCAACAACACCATCAAGCAACTGGAAGTAATTGACGTTTATAGACTATACAACAACAGTATATTATACATTCTTCTCAAACTCACATGAAACATTAGCCAAAATAAACCACATTCTGGACCATAAAACACACACATATTTAAAAAGTTGAAATTATTCAATATCGGCTTTCAGTCTACAATTGAGTTAAGCAAGAAGTCAGTAACAAACAGTTAACTAGAATATCTCAAAATGCACGGAGACTAGCAAATACATTTCTAAATAACACATGGGTTAAAGGAGAATTCTCAAGAAAAGTTTTAAAAATCTTTTGAATTTCATTTTCATTAAAGATCTATCAAAATTTGTTGGATGCAGCAAAAGCAATACTTATAGGAAAATTTATAGCACTAATCATCTTCCATTGCATCTGGAGGCTCTATTTATGTACCAACTGTCAATTTTCCTAAAACCCATTTACCCTCAACTCATCAGTCGAATTAGTATTCTGTTATATTGAGTGTAGCATGGTTCAAAACTCTATTTAAAGAAAAAATTTTAAGGTTTTTACCCTTTCTCAACCTCACTTTCTTTTCTTTATTTTATTTTTTCTAAGTAACTGCCCCACTTTGGAAAATATGGTGTCTGATTTTTATCTTCCTCGTATTCCTTTTCTACACAATTTGGGAAAGACACATGTGCAAACCTGGCTCAACACCTCTGTGACTTGCCAGGACTTTTACCCTCTTACCACATCAGCAACTGACTTCAATTACTCAATCTAATGGCTCACCATGGCTTTTTCCTCATTAGGAATTGCGTCCTGTTTGAAACATTAAAATATAATTTAATCCACAGAAGAAAGTATGATAGGCAGTGGATAAGAGCTCTGACTCTGGAACTAGAATGCTGCATGTAAATCACAGTCTTGCTCCCAGTATCTTTGTAAGCAAAATATATTGTCTTTAACATCCTCATACTCAATTTTGTTTTGTTTTTGTAAAATTTTTAATCTGAAAAATAAAAACATTGATATATATCTTAAAGTATTTTGAAAAGGATCAACACTTTTAACACATAAAATAATTTGAAATTATGTGTGCTATGTTGCAAACACCCAGTAATTGTTAACTCCATTTTTTCTTACTACTTGATTCACAAAATCTGCCTTTCTCGGTTTTACTTTCCTTTTTAGCTAAGAGAAAACTTCACCCTAACTTTTTTCATTTCTCTCACCCTTGGTAAAAATTTGAGGCATAACTCACACTGTCTTCTGAATACCTGATGGACAGAGCCAAAGTCATTCTTAGATGTGTTTTTCTTTCCATTTAGTTTTAAACATTTTCTAATATACTTTTAATGTTTTTTTAGCCCATGGAGTATGTGAATCTAAATTTTTATTCTCTAAAATTTTATAAATTTTCCATATGTTTTTATGCAATTTCTTTATAATTTGCTTGTGGTTGTAGACATGCTCTATAGCTCCGTGTGAATTAACTATAAGTGGGTATTCTATCACTGTGCATTTGAAAAGCACTATAGGTCAGGCATGGTGGCTCATACCTATAATCCCAGCACTTTGGGAGGCTGAGGTGAGAGGATTGCCTGAGCCCAGGTGTTCAAGATCAGCCTGGGCAACTTGGGGAGACCTCATCTCTACAATAAATCAAAAAATTAGCTGGGCATGGTCTTGCATGCCTGTAGTTCCAGCTACTTGGAAGTCTGAGGTGGAAGGATCATCTGAGCCCAGGAGGTCGAGGGTGTGGTGGTTATGAGCATGCTATTGCATTCCAGTCTGGGTGACAGAGTGAGACATCAACTCAAAAAACAAAAAAGCACTATATAGTCTAGTGATATTGGTTGAAGTGTTTTATAAATGTCACCTAGGTCCCTTTGATAGTGTTATTCAACTTTTCTATAGGATTACCTATTTTTTTCTATTTTTCTTTTTTGTCAATTAGAGAGGAGTGTTGAAATCTTCTACTGTAATTGTGAATAAGTGTATAAAGTTTATATATTATTTTCCTATTTTGGCAGGTTTGGATTAATTTATTTTGAAGTTGTGTTATTGTATACACATATTTAGAATGGTTATATCTTCTTGATTACATGAGTTATTTATTATTATACAATTTACCATTTTATCCTTAATACTTCTGATATTAGCATAGCTACTACAGTTGTCTTATGTTTAGTTTTACATGACATATTACTTTTTATACTTATAACTTTTTACCTATCATTATATTTAAATTGTGTTTCTTGTATATATCTTATACATAGTTGATTTTTTTATCCTTTAAATTGAAGTGTCCTAAATTATAATTTATATATAACAAATATCATTTTATATGTGTACAGTTCATTGAGCTTTGATAAATTATATAGTCATGTAATCACCTGCACAATTAGATATCAAATATTTTCATCACCTTAAAAATCTCTGATACTCTTTTGTAGTTAATCATTGTCACTACACCCAATCTCTGGCAAGCACTGATCTAATTTTCATCCCTATGGTTTTATGTTTTCTTAAATTCCACAGAAGAGAAATCTCAGACTATGTAACCATTTGTGTTTGGCTCCCTTCACTTAGCACAACTTTTTGGGGATTTATTCATTGTGTTACAGGTTCCAATAGTCTGTTTTGTTGGAGTGGTAGCATTACTTTTTAGTCTAGTCTCACAATCACCATCTTTTAATTGAAATTCTTGGACCATACACATCTAATGTGTGTGTTAATATGGTTGGGTTACATCTACCATCTTCTATTTTATTCTTTATTCATCCATTGATTTTTTTTCTTTGCAGTTCTTTTAGATTGGGCATATTTTTTATTAAATTTTCTCTCCACTGTTGATTCCTTAATTATCCATCTTTGGTTTATCTTTGAACTGCTTTCCCTAGCTAAATGATGCATTTTCAATTTAACATTGTCTACCATCTGTTGATACTATATTGCCTCATATGTAAACCACTTACAATAGTATAATTCTAATTTGTACTGCTCACCCTGCCCCATCATGTGTGCTATTGCTGTAACACATTGTACATATACCTGTTATAAATTCCAAAATAATGTGCAATATTTTTGCTGTAAATATATAAGAAAGTATTAAATTAGCTTTTAAAGACACAAAATAAATAAATAAAGTTTGTATATGATCACAATTTTCTCTTGACTATACCCCTTATTTCTGTGTAGATCCAACTTTCCATGCAGTTTTTTCAAATGAGGAATTTATACTAGCATTTCTAAAGTCAAATTACTAAAAAAAAAAAAAAAGTTTCAGTTTTTGTTTGAACCACTTTTATCATTATTTCATTTTTGTTTTTGCAGCATATTTTGTTATATACAGAATTCCAGATTGGATCTTACTTTTCTTTCTTTTTATATATTT
Organism: Tarsius wallacei; assembly: GCA_963574415.1. Classification (NCBI taxonomy): domain Eukaryota; kingdom Metazoa; phylum Chordata; class Mammalia; order Primates; family Tarsiidae; genus Tarsius; species Tarsius wallacei. The sequence continues at coordinate 6,547 of CAUYQG010074031.1, forward strand.
TTTTTATTATAGAGTTGTAGGATACAAGTGAAGTTTTACTACATAAGCAGGTTGCATGCAGGTGAAGTTTGAGTTTCTATTTTGCCATCACTCCCACTGGTAGTGGACCAGGTATCCATTGTGTTGTCACCTGCCACCCACGCTTCCTCTCCCTCCCTCCCCTAGCAGTGCCCAGCACCTGTTGATCCCACCCAGGGCCCACTTATGAGTGAGAACATACAGTATTGAGTTCTTTGTTTCTGTGATAGCTCACTTAGTATGATGGTTGGTCACCAACTGCATGCAAGTTGCCACAAAGTCCATGTTTTTTTATTCTTTATGGGTACATAATACTTCATTGTGTATAGTTAGCCATTTTCTTTGTCCAGTCCATTTGGGCATCAGTGTTTTCCCACATTTTTGCTGTTGTGAATAGTGTGACAATAAACAGAAATAAGCACATAGACCAATGAAACAAGACAGAGATTCTGGAAGTAAAAACATGGTCTCTCAACCAACTCATTTTCAACAAAGCCACTAATAACAATCAAAGGGGAAAGGAGACCATATTTAGCAAATGGTGCTTGGAGAACTGGATAGCCACACACAGAAGAATGAAACTGCACCCGTACCTATCACTATTCACAAGAATCAACCCTAAATGAATCAATAACCTAAATGTAAAATCTCAAACTATAAGAATCCTAGAAGAAAATGTAGGAAACATCCTTCTGGATTTCAGAGCTAGTGATGAATTTATGACCAAGACCCCAAAAATGAATGCTACAAAAGCTAAAATAGATAGGTGGCACATCATCAAACTGAAAATCATTTGCAAAACAAAAGAAACCATCAAGATAGTAAAGAGACAAGCCACAGAATGGGAAAAAAATATTTGCAAATTATGCGTCTGACAAAGGCCTAACATCCAGGATCTACAAGGAACTCACATGAAATCAAAGGAAAAAAAACATTAAAAAGTGGTCAGAGGACCTGAACAGACATTTCTCAAAAGATGATATAGAAGCATCCAACAGACATGAAAAAATGCTGGGTTTCACTAATCATCAAATAAATGCAAATAAAAACTGCAAGAATATACCAGCTAACTCTGGTAAGGATGGCTATCATTACTGAGTAAAACAAAGCAAAACAAAAAAAGGTGCTGGCATAACTGTGGGAAAAGGGAACATTTCTAGACTGTGGGAGGGAATGTAAGCTATTTCAACCTGTGTAAAGATTTGTAAAATAATTTAATATTGATCTTTCATATGATCCAGCAATTGTTCTCCTGGGAATATACCCTGAGAAACATACATTGCTCTACCAAAAAAGAAAAAAACACTTGCACATACGTGTTTATTACCATATTATTTATCTCAACTTTTTCAAGATGTTCTGTTTTGCATAGTTTCTGAGGCAAAGTTATCTTTATTCTTTATTCTTTGTTCTTGTGTATATGATGTGGCTGGTTTTTGTCCTTCTTTTTCTTGGTTAGTTTTAGGTTTCCTATTTATAATTTCTTAAAGACTCAGTAATTATCATATGTCTTGGTATAATTTTCTTTATGTTATTTGATCCATATTTGTAAAATTATTGGACCTGTGTATTAACATTTTAATTAATGTGATTTTTTTCCCATTATTTTCCAACTTATTTTGTATCCTGGGACATTTAGAATTCTACATTAATATGGTTCTGAAATATGTTCTCTACCTTTAAAAAGTACTTGACTTCATTATGGAAGGAAATTTAGTTACTGCGTCCCTCAAAGACTTGTATTTATACTTTTAAAATTTTTATTTTAAAGATGTGGGGTACAATTCAGAGTTAGGTATACAAATGGTCATTGTCTAAGTAAAGTTTGGGCCATACTTTGGTCCCCACTTTACCTGGTTTGAGATCAGGTACTCTTATTGATGAAGTGTTTCCCCCCTCCTCTGACAGTTTCCCACTATTGCCAATTCCTTTCTTATACTATTATGATAATTGTTCAGGGTCAGCTTATGAATGAGAACATGTGGTACTCAGTTTGTTTCTGTGATAGAACATTGAGTATTATAGAATCTAGTCCATCCAAGTTGCTACAAAGTTCATCATTTTGTCCTTTTTAAAAGATTTTTTATTTTAAAAATGTGATGTAAAATTCAGGGTTAGAAATACAAATGTTCATTATGCAGGTACCTTTGTTGATAAGGTGTGCCCCTGCTCCCCTATATTCTTGTATGTGTACCACATTATTTTTATCCAGTCCACTTTCTATGGGCAGCACAGTTGGTTCCATGTTTTTGCTATTGTGAATAATGCTGCAATAAACATGTGTGTATAGGTATCTTTTTCATAGAATGATTTGAGTTCTTCTGGAGGAACTCAGATCACTCGTGTTTTTATACTTTGTAAGGATGAGTTCATAGTAGTTTTACCCTACAATTTATTTATACTACTAATAAGGCATGACTCTCCTTGAGTCTCTACTAGGTGTCCCAAGCATTCAACAGTTTTTCTATTCTGGTAGTAGGAATTCAACATGTTGTCTCTGACATCTATGAGCTTTGGAAACTCTTCTGAAGTAAAGGATCCTGCAAACATTACTGGCATAGCCCAGAGGAATTAATCCTATCTGTGAGCTGCTTGAGATACATCCAAATACACAAAAGAACACCTATGCAGATTCTATAGCTCATTAACTACATAGTTTTTTTTTCTTTGCCCTTAAAATTTTAACTATTTTGATCTCATCAAATATTCATATTTGTCTTCTCAACAAGACTTCCATGTTCTGTTTGGGTTTCTCCTTACTGTGTCATAATCTAAAAAGTACTCAAGGCACAAGGTCAGATGATTGTGGGGTTCGCCAATTTTTTGTTTTATATTGGACATATTTATATTATATATTCAAAATGTGATATTTGAAATATCAGTATTAAATACTAAGATTCTTATTGTCAGCTACTTAAAAATAACTGCTTAATAAATTTTGTTAAATTTCTAGTTGTTTGTGTTAAGAGAGCAAGTCAAGTATCAGATGCTATGTCATGTCTGAGGTGATCTACAATTGTGCTTTTGTTTGTTCTGAACTTCTAGGTCATTGGCTTTAGCATGTGTTTCTGGATAGGCATATAATGATATGCACATTTTTTTGAGAAGAGGGTCTATAGTTTGCTATCATCTTTCTCAGAAAGTCTGTGAATGTGCATATTTATTTCATAATCTCTAACTTGTCACATATGGTGAGTATACAGAATGTTAGTGAATAAAATGCTTCAGTAGCATCTACAAAATATATTTTACAATTTTATGCTGTTACACTACAAACTTTTAGAGTACAATTGTATGTATAAGGAGCAATAGACATGTTCGTATTACTGACAAAATAGAAAATGCTCAATAAATACTTAGCAAACATATATTGAATTTTGACTAGGTGAAACGTACTAGAAGAGAAGATTTTAAAAAACATGTTTGAATCATCAGATTCACTTTTGTCTTCATTTTCAATGTAGATAACCAGTAGCACTTACTCTCCAATGATTACAGGCTAGATTTAATTGATTAGTGTTTTTATTCACTCTGTTTTTGTAATCTGTGTACTTCTTTAGCTTGTTGTAATTTTCTTTCATTTGTTGTACATATTAATTTCTGTATCAAGGATATAACTCTTAGAATGATTTACATTAACCACAATTTTGAGTATTATACCTAAAATAATTTTTGTTAAGTTACATTGGGAACACCCCTTCATAAGCTAAGCTTAACGATTAAAATAACTTAAGATTTAACTATTTATTTATATGCTTACTGATACATGAATAAAGAAGAGAGGATATGTGTAGTATTAAGAAAATGCTTTGACCCCAAATTTTATAGACTCTCAGCAATTTAAATATTTTTCTTTAATTTAGAGTTTTAAGACGTAGTTTTATATGCCAGTCTTCTCAGAAATTAGGATATGCTTTTGTATTTAAACATTTATTAGTCTCAACATCTAGAAGTTTATGTACTGTATATCTTAACTTGTAGTTATCTTAACTATATCATGAACATTTAAGCTTTAAGCTCCACCAGAAATGTCATTAACAATATTTTCAAGCCGTGAGGCAAAAATGAAATCAGGCCATTCAAATTTGTCAGTTTCTGAGTTTGAAACATTATATACCCACTTTCAAGTTAGTAGAAACAAAGCATTAAGACCTAGAATTTTAAAATATTTATTTTGTGAGAATCTGAAAACAATTTTCTCTTCTACCTTTAAGAAAACACTAGTAGCTGCAAAATTTTGCTTGTTCAAAATAAATGCATTTAATTAAACGTTCCAAATTCCTAATTTTAGCTATTAAAGTTTGTAATTTCAATTTTCTTTAATAAAATATCAACTTAATTCAGCTAATATCTACGTCTTCCATCCTTTTTTCATTAACAGAATACAGTGATATGTATATCATTGTATGAAGACTCATACCAAATAAAAATATTTTAATCTGAGTATGTTCACAATGATCCATTGTGGCAGTAGGAATTAACCACTGCAGATATGTCATATCAAATACAGTATCTTATAAGATTCAGAGCATCCATGCCATAGAAACTTCATTTTAAGAACTATACCAACAGCAGTACAAGTTTCCTACAGAGAATCTTTCAACTATGGATTTTACAGCTGCTTTACAATAGGGGCTTGCATGTTCATTCCCGTATCTCTGTAAGCTCTACTGAAACAGTAAAATTTTGAAACTGGCCGTGAAATTAGATTGTTTCCATCATGAGCAATGAGAGCTGTCATCAGTCTAATTGCTAAAGGGGGGGGGGTGTTTTAATGATATACTTGTATTTCTATCTCCCATGAATATTATCTCTGATCATAATATGCAAAGGGTGATGTACAAACTGATGTATATGTAATGTTGTTTAGTAGTATTTGAGCTATAAAATTTCTTTTCTCTTACTACATTTTATGAAATGTATGCCTAATAAAAGTAGGGAAATGTTCCCAAATCTAAAAGTAAAAAATTATTTGTTTTGTCAAAGCACCTCATATTTTCTCCCAAGGAATTTTAAATCTGTTATCAATAGAATTGAATATGATGGGGCTTTCTAGATTACTTGCATTTTCTGATTAACCAAAATAATATACAAGCACTCTCTTCACTGTGTCTTTTAAAATTTTTTTAGTGTTTAGTATTGGTACAAACGTATCACTTACCAATGTAAGTTAGAGTTTACGTCTTGAAGTCACACAAAATTGGTTTATAAGTTCAGCTTGTGTCTCATAGCTTATTACTGAGCATGTAATATAAATTATCAAATATGCTGCATTACCACTTTTAAAACAGAAGTAATTATAGTCCTTTACTCTAAGAGTTGTTGAAAAAGTACCGAGTATTTGCTTTGTAGTTATTCATTGTTTTTAAATTTATTTTTATTTCATATGGTGAACTGAGGAAGATCATAAGCTATGACTGTTCAATGGACTATATATCTGAAGGCAAATCCTGACCTCAGTGACTATATCTGGTTTACACTAAATAAATAATCCTGGAGGATTTACAGGATGGCAAGAACTTCAGAATAGAACTAATATCTTAGAAACAGTCCAATAGAGCCAAATGGTTTAAGAACTCCTGGGGCAGAAATTATAATACTTTTAAAGCAATTGACACTGGTTTTCTCAACTTCTTACTAAAATAACTAGAAAGGCGTAAATAAAACAGAGTAAAAATAGAGAAAACTACAGGAATACTAAAAGAAGTGACAGAATCTGGACAAAAGATTCTCTATCTCATTATAAAACTGATATAATCACTTTACAAACTGCAAACAGAAATTGTGAGACAATCTACGAGGAAGTAGGAAAAAAGTCACATAGGTCACTATTCTAATAAACCCCTTCTCCGTTTAGGAAACACAAGCTAAAATCAATACAGAATGCGAGCAATGGGCACTCTATTACTGGTTGCTTGATTTGGTGAAGGAGCACAATGCCGCCCATTACCACCTATTAGTAACTTTCTTTCTAAATCTGTACTGAGACGCTAACAGAAACAATCAAGAGAAAAGGCAAAATGCAGACTTAATATACACAATGTATTAATGGGAAAATCCATGAAAAAGGACCTACACCTTGTAAGAGTCTATACTCCAGAGAAATATCTTTAATTAAAAATATGAATAAAATTCCCTACCTACAAACAGAAAAGAAGACAGGAGTTAACAATAGAAAGAGAGAAAAAAAAAATCAGACACCATAGTAATCCTTGCAATACTAAATATCAGAAGAAAATAAAGAAAGGTACTTATCCAATAATTTTCAGTGTGTCCTGCTTTGAATTTCTAAACAACAAAATTATTTTTTTCTACTTTAATTTGGAAAAAATAATTTTGTTATAATAAAGCTCTCAGGGGGACCATGGTCACTATATTTTGTGAGCTTATAAAAAAATTAAGTAATAGTTTCTATATAAATTTATTAGTATGCTAGCTTAATACCTTGATTTTGTCACAATTAATGTATTTCCAGTAGGTTACTTTTATGTGGAACAGATCATATAACGAGATTTCTTATCCTAATTTTGCAGTAATATTGATATCATTAATACTGATTATAAACTCTGGAGACAGATGGAGTGATAGGTGTTAACTGGGGAAAAAACTACACAATCTATAAATTTAGAAAAGGACACTTTATTTCTTGTAAGGTGTTACAGCCTGCAAGGTGGTCATCCTGCAGGCAGGGAAAACAGCCACCATCAGAGACCTGGAAAAGGCACTTTGGAGGAGGAGGGGTTTGAATAGGAGCTTTATGCTGCACAGGTTGACTAAATATACATATTCAGCAGAATAAAGGAGAATATATGCATATTCATGAAAATGGTCCTAATACATGCATCCTGGAAAAACATGCATGTAACATTCCACCCATGTTCACTTTGGGGTGGAGAATTAACATGAACATGTATAACAATTAGTTTCCATATGTCAAAAGCTCTTCTCAGGACTCAAAGGTACACAAGCTCACAGCTTCTGTAAACAAGTCAGAACCAGTCCATGGTCAGTGGTTGTCTTACCAGGAGAAAGTTTGCTGCAATCAGTCTCTTGTCCAATCAAAGCTGTAGTTATGACTGATGGAAAAGGGGCTAGGGGTCAATTAGCATCTGGTGGAGCTGCAAATTGTTTTAATATTGCTTATCTCAGGGTCAGTGCTTGTTTAGTTGCTAGAGAAAGAAAACCCTTGTGGCATATAGTTTATTCTTTGTATGTAGGGGTATGTGACTTAACTCTTGCCTGGCACAGCCTTAGGTCTTGTTTATAACTTGGTATCTTATTACTACAGAGTCTGTTCTGTCAGTCCTGTGATCTTTATTTTAACATTAATGCATTTATGTTGTGTCTAAACTCCAAAAGGGAGAAGCTATAACAAGATGAGTCTGACTTCATGGCTGGGAACTTGGTTTTTAAAGTTTTTCTGAGGTCTTATTGGCCAAGAGGGGCTTGGTCCATCAGTGGGGTGGCCTTATGGTTTTATTTTTAGTTTCCATAAGTTATTTAAGCAAGAAGCCTTCATTGACCACTGTGCTAGGTATTTACTTCATTTTTTGAATTCTGACATCATTTATTGTCTGAACCAACAGGGAAGTTAGATGAATGTTTAGATAATGTTAGCTCTCCAAAGTATTTCTCCAAAAAAGGAAAATAATAATAAAACAAACCATTTATTATTATTCATATAATAATAAAATGCATAACTTACCTGGATTCAGATTTATATTCACATTCAACAATTGTGAAACTCTAGACAAAATGTGTATTATTTTCTGGACACTGCTTTTTTTTCTGGAATGAGAGGAATAATTGTACTCACATCATAAAAATAATACGGTAAAGTACTAGGAATAATGTCTAGCACATAAGACGCATTCAACTGATTATATACTAAGGAGGGCCAAAACAAACCAGAATTTTCTTTTGGAGAATGGGCCTCTTGTAGTACACTCAAAATTTATTTCTCCAGGTCAAATGGTCAACCACAGTTTTTATCTGGAGAGTTTTGAGAAGGTTGTCTCATGATCTACAGAAGAAACTACAAATTGTGGCAGACAGGTGAATTGTTCTTCCACCATGACAATTTACCTAAACACACTGTGCTGAGTGTTCAGCAGTTTTTGACCAAAAACAGCATTACCCCATGATCCAGCCTCCTTATTCACCCAATCTCATCCCAAGCAACATTTTTTTTTTGTCTTCCTAGGTGAAAAAGTCTTCACAGGGAAATTTTTTGCCAATGTGGAATTGGTGAAAAACCAACCAACCAACCAAACAAACAAAAATGACAGAAGCACTAAAAGGCAAAAAAATTGACTAGTTCCAAAACTTTTGAGCAGTGGAAAAAGCATCTTGATAGGGGAATTACATCAAACAGAGAGTATTTTGAAGGTGATAGAAGTTTAAATATGTCAGAATACATACACAATTTTTTAAATAAATAAATTCCACTTTGGGGGGGTCCCCCATGTATTTAGTGTGTATGCATAGATGTATTAGCTATTAACAAAATGCTCAGAAGAGAGTAAATGTTGAGTGAATGACTGTTTATTATTACTGTTTTTATTATTCCTTCATGTTATACTAAAGAGGGCTATATTCATTTGTATCTTATAGGACGTATAAAATTTCAGTGACATAATACAGAGAAAGACCTGCAAAAGGTCTTTATTTCTTTCTTTTTCTCTTTAATCTCAACACCTAACATAGTCACCAGTGATCATTAAATCACATGGTATGCTGAGCCACACTGTACAACCATCAGAGCTGATTGGGAACATATCTTTTCATCCTCAACTTCTTGTTCAGTAATATCTAACTGGAAATTTGAAAACAGTCATGAGAGTGTAGAGCATAGAAAGTGAGAAATGCTACAAATCAGGGATATTCCACATCCCAAAGTACATATTAATTATTTACAAGCAAGTTCCATATTAAATGTTTACAATATTTATACAAAATTAAGTCTCTATATCTGAAATAGTAACTCTCAACCTGTCTGAATATTAGAATATCTGGAAGTTTTATTTTGTTTCTATCCATTTTTGGTAAATTTTTTTTTTTTTTAGTTGGAATCTCACTCTGTCACCCAGACTGGAGTGCAGTGACAAGCTCACAACCACCGCAGCCTCGACCTGCTGTGCTCAGGCGAGCCTTCTGCCTCAGCCTTCCAAGTGGCTGGAACTGCAGACACAAGCCACTATTCCTGGCTAGTTTTCGTGTGTGTGTGTGTGTGTGTGTGTGTGTGTGTGTGATTTACTGTAGAAACGGGGTCTCACCAAGTTGCCCAGGCTGGTCTCAAATCCCTGGGCTCAGGCAATCCTCTCGCCTCAGCCTCCCAAAGTACTGGGATTACAGACTGAGCCACCATGCCCGGCCCACTTTTGGTGATTTTTTAAAAAAGAGTTTGTGTGGCCCACTTTAATAACAATGTATAATCATGATTGAGACTCACCTAATTCAAGGAACCTCAAATTCTATCTCTCAGGAGATGCTACTGTGATGCAAAAAGTACACTGTTACATCAATGTAGGACGCTGAGATTAAGCACATTCATAAACATGCGCATACATAAATATATATACACATTCTCACACGTAAATGATATTAGATTATTGTATTTTAATTTCTGCTCACACACTTATTAAGCTCCACTAAATTAATATTGTGTTGAGATCATTGACTCTTAGTGTAAAGTTAATAGAATGTTCTTAATCTTTTTGGGGTTGCACACTGAAATGCCTACAACAGCACTTGTCCAATTACATTGGTTACAGGTGTATCACTTGGGATGTTTATTAAATAGAAAGTCCAGAACATCATCCTAGAGCTATTGAACCAGAGCTTCAAAAGGATGAATGAATATATTCACCTTCAGCCAATAGCCTAGATTTTTTTTTTTAATCTGACAATTTTGGGAAACACTAGCTGTTGTATAAACTAAGTAGACAGTTTCAGTGTGTGAAGCCGACTGAATGAGGCATGCAATGGACTAGGAGAATGTCTGTGACTGGAAGTTTTATTGCAAGCCATTCTCCAAGTGTTCAAGATAATCTGTAAATATGAATTGTTACATAAAGTATCCTGATTTTTAAATATCGATAAACTACTCAAGGTTTTGTTAGCATGCAGTCCAAATTAAACCTTTTAGCATACTTCTAATTTTAAAAGAACATTTCTTTACCTCCCCTCAAAATATTGTGATTGGTAACAGTGCATCAGATAAGTCAACTCTTATCATATGTACTCCTTCCCTGTTTGTGCTCTGTCCCTGTCATCCCCCTCAACGACTTTCTTCTGTTCCTTATTCATAACAAGGCAATATCCTATAGTAAGGAAGAGAGAAAAGTAACACACATATCTTTCCCTTATTACTGACATGTGGTAGGTGCTCCAAAAAATATTTGGTGAATACCTCTGAAAGTTTAAAAAATCCCTGACTGTTTTTGGGAAGAAGTTTTAGTATCTAACTATAAAACATGATTATATTGTTGTTGTGTTTAAAGTGACTTGGGTGTAAAAAAAAGTTGATTGCATTATCTGAGCAGAAAAAGGAGTAGGAAATGAGGGCCACTTAAGAACAATTGCTCTCTTGATGGTTTCTTTTGCTTTGCAGAAGCTCATTAGTCTGATGAGGTCCCACTTTATCTTATTTCTTAAGGTATTGGCCTTTAGGGTTCTGAAATTTCCACAAGGGTTATCTCCTGCCTTTTCTAAGATTCTTAATGGTTTGAGGTTTTACGTTTAGGTCTTTGATCCATGTAGAGTTAATTTTTATGTTGGTTATAGGGCTCCTGTTTCAATCTTCTGCATATGGTCAGCCAGTTTTTCCCAGCACTATTTACTGAATAGGTCCTCCTCTCCTCAGTGGTTGTTGTTGGGAGGCTTTGTAAAAGATGAGTTGGTTGAGGAATTGAGGCTTTGCTTCTGGAATCTCTATCCTGTTCCATTGGTCTATGTGCCTGTTCTTGAACCAACCATGTTGCCCAATGAAGCTGGACTGGATAATAAAAATGTTATACATGTACAAAATGGAATGTTTGCAGCCATAAAGAAAGACAAACATATGGACTTCACAGCAACTTGGATGGACTTGGAGTCGATCATATTCAGTGATCTATCACAGAAACGAAGAACAGAGTACCATATGTTCTGACTCATAAGTGGACCTTGAACAATTATAATACTTTAAGAAAGGAATTGGCAGTAATGAGAAACTGTCAAGGGAGGGGGATGGGATTGGTAATTGAGGGAAACTGCTAGGGGAGGGAGGGGCATACCTCACCAACAATGATACCTGTATAATCAACGATTGTATACCCTGAATTGTACACCACATGTTTATAATAAAAAATAAAAATAAATAAAAAATAAAACATGAAAAACAGAGAACAATGACATTTTGGTGTGGAACAAAGAGTGTTCACACATATCCACTTCATTTTTCTTTTATTGTTGTATTCCTTCCAAAAATATCATATAATAATAAAATCATGAATTACTTATGCCTGTATGCATGAGGTGAGTTGTGAAATCTTAGAGGCAGGGATTATGGTCATCTTTGTTTTCACCACATCCCTAGCATCTAGAATAATTTCAGGACATATATTCCCTCCATGAGCATTTGTTTAATGGGATAATAAATGAGTAAATAAATGCATAAATAAGAAAAGCACTTGTCATATATATTAATGTTAATCATGTTATAATCATGTCTAATTAAATAAACACACACACAACACTATCTCTGATAAATACCAGAATGCTTTATAGAGTTATTATACCCCCTATGATAGTCATAAAATAACCCTTAAAAAAGACACATGTACACACATTTTCATTGAAATAGATTTAATCTTTACATCTCAGCATGAATAAATATTGAGTTTATAGGAAGCAACTGCTCTGTTAAGAAAAAAAAAAAGACCTTATCTTTGTTATTTTTGTATTAATCTCTAGAAAGAGAAATAGAAAAAAAGTATTAAGCTAGTGATTTCTTGGGAGTATATAGTGTATGAGGAAAGAGCTTTGTTAAAAAAGGTTTTGTGAAACTTTCTAGGAGCAAACAACAATATGCCATTTGATAAGAGACTGAGAGTAAACTTAGGGCTCTATGTGTGATAAATTATTTTTTTATACCCAAATACCTGGTTTCACCAATAATCCATTCACCTTTGCATATAATATTAAAATAAATAACACATATTTTAACATTTTTAGTTTAGTTCACAGATTGTATCATCTATCATTTACAATGGACTATTGTTTTTAAAGTGTAGAGTTGGTACCATTTTCTTTTTATAGGCATATCAAATCACTGTAATTAGGGTTTTTCATGGTTCCGAATCACTTCTAGAGTCAACACATATAATAAGTAATTTGGTACACCCAAGAAGATATAGGGCAGAAAATATTAGCCATGCTATACTGTTTAATATTTTAAGTTATTTCCACATGATCCCTTTTGAATGATATAATGCATATAAAATTACTTTCTAAGTGTTCTGACCTTTTCATTGATTTCTACTGTATCAGTATAATAACGATGACACTGTCTAGATTATAAACATCACATTTCTTGAGAGCTTTACTTCCTAAGAAAGTAACAGAAGGCCATGCGTTTAAACTACAGAACTGCAGAACATAATATAAAACAAATATATTAGATTTGCTAAGAGAAACAGTAAAATGGAATGGGTATACATAGAGAAACATGCCCATTTTATTCCACTAAAACAGATACATTTTTTTCTCAAATAAAGTTAAAATAAATTGTTTTTAAAATAAAAATATGTTTTTTCCCCTCCCTCTGTGGGAGTTTTCTGTTCTCTCAATAAGTCCTGCTTTCTCACTTAAAAAAATAAAACAAAATAAAAATAAAAGTATGTTTTTAAAATAAAGCTAAAAATAACATTGTGATAGAACATTCCATGGAACTCTCAAGCATGTGTACATAACAAAATGGGCTTCAAAAGCAGTCTTAATATGGGGTGGAAAGGAAAGCAGTAGGCAAAAGAAATCTGATCTGTGCAACTCAGCCAGTTGAGGATTGTGGAAATATGTTCCAGCCGTTTTATATTAGTCCCTTTCTCACTGTTCTCTCATTGATTTGCATAATAATTTCATATGATTCCTATAAACTATTGAGCAAATTGGAAATTTCTCTAGCTTAGTAGAACTTTGTTTTAGTGCCTATAAAATACCCCTTGAATTTCCTCTTTGCTTAAACAAAAATTGTAGAAATGTCTAAATTTCAACAAATAACTGTAAGTAGCAAAATAGGAAAGCTGCCTTTTTATTCGTTTGTTTGGAAATATGGTAATTTGCTTGGTTTTCATAAATGGGTCAGAGTTAAAATTTGGAGACATCGTCTGATACATTTATTTAATGTTTGCACTTTATAGTTTGCTTTTTTTTATTTTTACTCTATTACTCAGTATAGTATAGCAGTTAAGATTCTGGGCCAAAATAGTGCCTAAATTTCAAAATCAGGTTTGTCACTTACCAGTTATGCAACCTTGTTCAATCAATTAACTTTGTTAAGTCTATGTTTTTTCTACCTGTATTCAAGTTTTCAAAATATGTAATAGCTGTATTTTGTTTAATTTCTATATTCTGAGTGGGACAAAACATATTATTTAGGATATATTATATACTGTTTTTCCAAAGAGCAAGCAATTTTTATCCTATCATTTCTAGTAAAAAATTTGTCACGATATTAATTGTTCTTGAGGAGTAATTAATTAATCTCTGACACTTACATAGCAAAAGAAACACTTTCTAAAATCAGACACTGATGTTCTGCTACAGGAGGAAAAAATAAAAGGGATGACATGAAATCAACTTTGTTATCATTTCCTATTATCAGGAAAATATTTTTATTATATTTTTAATATAGCCAGCTGCCTATATATTTTTATAATTTATAAAAAATGAAGGGGTCCCCAAAATGAAATTTATTTATTTAAGAATGTGTATTTATTCTTACATGTTTAAACTTTAGTTGCCCTCAAAGTACTCTCTGATGCAATACACCTATTGAGACGGATTTTTCTACTAATCAAAACAGTTTTTGAGCTCATCAAAACTGATGCCTTTTTGTGGTTCTGTAGTTTTTGGTTTCACCTGTTTTACATTGGCAAAAATTTCTCTCTGAGGATTTTTATCATCTGGAGAAACAAACAAAAAAAATAGTCTCTCAGAGTGACATCAGGTGATAGAGAGGGTGAGGCATGGGGTCATGTTATTTTTCATCAGAAACTACTTAACACTCAGCACAGTATGGGCAGGTATGCTAGTAAATCATCCATCAAGAAATAAACAAAAGTGTTAAAATTTTCTCCAAAAAAATTTCACTGAGTTCAAACACAGCCTTTCACAACAATGCTAGCTCATGCTCTGGTGCCAGTGGATTCCTAGAACACTTACCTAGTCTGTGCTACAAAGGACCCACGCTCTAAAAAATAATTATGTTTTTTTGGGGGAGGTCCCCCTTGTATAAATGGATGAAGAAAGGAGACTGGCTAGGTGAAATGACTGGTTTTCTCCACAAGACTGTTACTGACTGGTATCTAAATTCTGAAACAATGAAAAAATTTTACTTTAGAACTGTAAAACACATAATAAAAATGAATTAGAAATATTTTGTTAGCAAAGACACAAGAACATTTATGCCTAATCCATCCCCCGGCTGTACTTTTTAAGGACAATTACATAAAAGTATCAAAAATGTTAATTATTTTATTTATGAGATATTTATTTATTCATTTTGTTTATTTACTAATATTTACTGAATGCCTTGAATAACTACAATTAACTCAAAGTACTTTTTGACTTACAGCATGACTCTAAGTCGTCAGTCCATGGCATAAAACTGCAATTCTACTTTACTAAGTTTAATTCAAATGCTACTATTTAAAAATTTGAATGTAGAGATATCAGTGTCTTATACTGTATTAGGATACTATAAAAAAGAGTTCACAGAAAAGGTAATATTATATATATATATATATGTATATATATATATATATATATATTTCTGAAGAAAGAAAAGTAGCTTTCCAGGTAGAAAAGAAAATTTAAGGCAAGATATTCCAGATGGTAAGAATAATATAGGCCAAGGTCATCAAAGGACATGTTAAACTCAGAAAATGTTGATGAATTGTATACGTAAGAGAGGCTGGAGATGAGTCTAGAGAAATACATTAAAATGCATTTAGAATATAAAATACCTTCACCCCTCCCCGTGCTTATTAATTCTTTCAGTAGCTCAATTATCCTGTCCTAGCCTTGGTAACCATCTTTTCATTTAGATTCTAACACATTCTGTGCAATACTCTCTCCCAACGGCTTCCTTTACTGTCTTCTGCTGCCATCAATTTTATCACTTATGGCTTATATAAGTGCTCCTATAAGGTGTGCACTTCTAATGAATTCAGTTCTTGAGAATGAATTAACAAGATTAACACATTTCTGAAATGAAGAAAAAGCAAAGAATGAATCTTCTGTAGAATATTTCAGATTTGTTTTCACTTCAAATTCTAATCTAAATCATAATATTAAATGATATGGAGTCTGGCAAGATGGTGAAGGGGCAGGTTGGTCCATGAGATTCTCTATGAAAGCAAGGGCCCATAGGGACTCTTGTTCTCCTCTGGTGACTCCTACTTCTGCCACTGCCAGCCTGCTCTTCAGCCAGCTGCACAGGCTTGCAGGCTGGAGGCCCTCAGTTCCGTGCACTGCACTGCTGTCTCAGCCACCGCTGCCGCTGCTCCCTTCCACAGCTGCTCCTGTCTCACACCCAGGGTGGCCCTCAACTCCTGGCACCATGGAACTCCAAGCCCCCAAACCAGCTGCACTGCCTTGCCCAAACTGTCCAGTGCCACTCTGACCTGCAGCTCCTGACTCGCACTCTGTCTCCCTGAGCTCGGTCCCTGGCTGGCAGGTCCAGAGAGCAGCTGGAGCCTTGAGAACAGGCAGAGACTTGCATTAACCCACACAGCTCCACCCAGCTCTGCCAGCCTTCAGCTTGGGACCTAAGGTAATGGCATCAAACTGGGAGAGACAGAAGCCCCTCCTCCATGCTAGTTCAGACACAGGTCAGATCTGAGTGACAGACTTCTCAGGCAGCAAGCTGACTGAGCCCAGATCTGATTGAACCTCCCCCTGCAGCAGGCCTGGGGCATCAGATCCTAGCTGTGAACAATCCTATCAGTCTGTGATGAGAGCTAGAGATCAGAGCTGAAAGGACATTGGACTTAGAGGAAAGATCTAAGAGCATGCTTGGTTCCCTTGTTTTTATTTTTATTCTTTGTTTTACTAATCTTTTTTTCTCTTTTCTCTCTCTTCTTGCTGTTATTGATATTTTCATACTTGCGTTGTCTCTGTTAGTTTACTTTTTTTTTTTTCTATAGGCTTCATGATTGTATAGGGGAATAGTAACAATACGGAGGTTGCTGTGCTTGTGTGTCTCTCTGATTGTCTGTATGATTTAGGTTTTTTCTTTTAGATCTTTTCTGTTTTTGTGTCTCTTTTCATTTGTTAGTCAGTACGTTTGTCTGTTTTCCCTATTACTCTTCTCACTCTCCACCTTCCTCTTCCTCCCCTCCCCTGTGCCATTCATTTCCTTTTTCTTACCCTATTTTGCTTTCAGGAAGTAAACCTATTCCCCCACTGCATGGACAGATTGCAAGGCAGTTGGAAGTGGGGTCCAGGGTATCCATACACCTGTTGGTAGATACTGAGATCTGCAGATAGATTTTGAATCACAACTTCCCCCTCAATTAAATCTCAAAACTGCAAAAAAAGTACAGCGCCCAACCTACAGTCCATGCTCAGAATTGAACAAATCTAGAGGATTCACATAAGGAAGAATAAGAGATTGAGCAAACAGAAGTAAAAGCAACCCCACCATCCCTGAACAACAGA
>CAUYQG010074035.1:0-14531 GCA_963574415.1 Tarsius wallacei
GAGACTCTGGGCACCTACCCCTCAGAGAAATTGATTGTATTTCTGACTGAAATACGTCGTGAGCATTCCAGGGCCACTCTCCCCACTCACCGCCTGCCCTTTGGAGCTTTGGAGCTCCGAAATCTGGAGCTCTGGGCAAAGGAAGTGCATATCTTTAGGAAATGCTGTTCAGAGGCTCTCAGCTCCAGAAGAGGGAACTCATGACCCCCGCCTCCACCCAAGCCTGCTGGTAGCACCCCAATAGAGCACCCAGCTGTGCAGCTGATCTCCGGAGCCTACCACGCCACCACAGTCTAGCATAGTAGATTGCCCAGGGACCCAAAGAGCGGAGAAAAAGAATCCACGAAAGTGAAACTACCACGTCGGCCATTCCCCAGGCAGAGACTTGCATTGCCCCGCCCACCTCAGTTCCCAAGGTAACGTCGCTAAACAGAAGACAAAGCCACTCCCCTGGGAATTAAAAAGCAGACGTCTCAGGTTGCAGCCCAAAAGAAGAAATCAAGCTGCAATGTAACTGTCTGCAATGAAAATAAGGGGAGAGGCCAAAGAGCGGAGATGAACAGACTTTAGACACTCAGAAAAGAGCCCAGAGCTAGTCTTATTTCTTACTTTGACTTTTGAATCTATCACTTTGATTGTTTGTCTTGCTCACTTCTGTTTGCTTATTGACTTACACTATCTGTCTGTGTTAGGCAAAACGCATCAAAATACATGATTTTTTTGGTCTGCCTTTGTATAGCTACAAGTATTCTTTAGGGAATTGTTTCTATTCACGTCTCTCTTTCCTTCTTTCTCTTTTTCATCTCTTAGTTGGTATGTATGTCCTTTCTTCCTCTCACTCTTCTATCTTTCTAACTTCCTACTGACCTCTCCTTCTTCCATTGCTTTCCTCTTTTGTCCCTCCTTTTGTTCCAGGGATCAAACCTACATTCTGCTGCACAGAAGGATTGTAAGACGGTGGGAAATAGGTTCCAGTGGGCTCATACACCGATAGGTGGATGCTGGAATTGGCATATAGATTCTGAATCACAGCTGCCCCCTCAATTAAACCTTAAAACTGCAAAAAGTACAGCCCACAGCCCACACTCCAACCTCATAAGTGAACAAAGCCAGAGGACCCTCATAAGGGAGAACAGGAGATTGCGCAAGTGAAGCAAAAGCAACCCCATCTTCCATGAAAAACAGACTGAAAGAAGGGGAAGGAAAGGAGGAGAGAGAGAAAAATCTACACAAATGAAGAAAAACCAAAAGAAGAATATGGATCTCTCACAGACCCCTGGGAGGGCAGACATACATACCAAGTAAGAGGTGAAAAAGAGACACAAGGCCGGAGAGAAGTGAAAAAAACACACAAGGAAAATTCCCTAAAGAATGGTAGCTACACAAAGACAGACCAATGAAATCATGCCTTTTGATGCATTTTGCCTAACACAAACAGATAGCGTAAGTCAATAAGCAAACAAAAGTGAGCAAAACATGCAGTCAAAGTGATAAAATCAAAAGTCAGAATAAGAAATCAGACTAGTTCTGAAATATTTCCTGGGTGTCTAAAGTCTCTTCAGCTCTGATCTCCAGCCTCTCCTCTTGCTTTCATTGTAGACAGCTATATTTACTCACAGCTTGGTTTTCTTCTTTTAACCTGCTGCCTGGGAGATCTGCGATGCTTAGTTGCCTTTGTCTGATTCAGTGCAGGGGAGGGGCTTTGTCTCCTGTTTAGCGACATTACCTTGGGAACCGAGGTGGAGGCTGCTCATAGGTGGGCGGAGCAATGCAAATTTCTGCCTGGAGAATGGCCGAGGTGGCAGTTTCAGTTTCTCTTTCATGGATATTTTCTCTCTGCTCCTCTGGGTCCCTGGGCGATCCACTATGATGGACTGTGGTGGTGTGGGAGGCCCTGGGGATCAGTTGCACAGCTGGGTGCTGGATCTGGGGTGCCACCAGCGGGCTGGGGTGGAGGAGGGGGTCGGGATTTCCCTCCTCTGGAGCTGAGAGCCTCAGATCAGCACCTCCTTAAGATATGCTGTTCCCTTACACAAGCATGGGGTCTTGCGCTGAGTGCCTCAGCCAGGGTGGGCCCAGAGCTCCAGAGCTCCAAAGCTCCAAAGGGCAGGCAGTGAGCAGCGAGAGTGGCCCTGGGCTGCTCACAGGGTGCTTCAGCCAGAAATGGAATCGGTATCTCTGAGGGGTGGGCGCCCAGAGCCTCCCTGGGTGACCAGCGGCTTGGTACTGGGTGCTGGGCAAGACAATGTAGCCATGGAGGGAGCCGAGACCCAAGACTCCCACGCGCACACGAGAGTCACGTATAGTGGAACAGCAGCAGCCAGGGTGCAATACCCGGCCCTGCGTGGGACTGAGGGTCCCTGAGCCTCGGACCAGTGTGGCTGGCGGTGGGCAGGGGGGTGGGGGAAGAAAAGTAAGAGTCTTTTTGGAAACTCATGTTCGGAGAATCTCACAACTCCACCTATGCCGTCACCATCCTACCAGAACTCTTTTTTTGTTACCTTAAAATGCAACTTCAGTATGGGCTTTGGAATCTGGTGGCTTTGAGTCAGCCTCTAGTTCTTCTGCACACTAGTTGTACAAACATGAACAGGTTACCTGACCTGTGTGAGACTCAACCTCTTCATCTATAAAATGTCAATGCTTTCTTAATGGCATTGGGGTTTTGTCTTGTTTAGAAAAACCTTACCCCAAGATTAGTAACAATTTCATTAGGTTTTCTTTCATACTTCTATTCTTTCATTTTTTACTTTTAAATGTTTACCCATCCGGGATTTATTTTGGTGCAAGAAGTAAGATTTTCATTTAGGATTTCAATTTTCTTAGCACAAATGCAAAGTATAGTCATTTTAACTTTCTCCCCTTCTGAATTTATTTCATTTTGTTTATTTAAATTTGCCATCATTGTTTCCTATTTTATTCGTCTTATTAAGCAACTGCCATATAGATTTATCAATTCTATATTTTGCTGTTTTTTCTTATGCAATATCTTCTATTTTTATTTTTATTAATTAAATTATTTCATCAACTTCACTTTTTTTTTAGTTTCCTCAGTTTTTAAGTCATTATATTTGAATATTCTGCAGTTGGAATGTTTTATTTCCTCTTTGACCTAAGAGTTCTTTAAAGAAACAGTTGAAATACAACACATTACATGAAGCTAGTTTTAATTGGTTAAGAAATCATGTAAATTGGCATATTAGATCACATTTTCCTAATTTCCACTTTCTAAATGAGTCATTTCTCTATCTTTCTGTGAACAGCCTTTGCCAATGACATAGAAAAGCTGCAGATTAGATTAAGTAATTTATTCAAGAAATATTTATTTGAGTGTCTATTATTTGCCAGATACTTTTAGCACTGGAACTCAGGGAACTCAAGAGTGGAAAAAATAATCCTGGCCCTCAAGGAGTATAGCAGGGGATGTAGGAATAGACAATAAGAATAAATAAGTAGAGACCATGGCCTGACTAATGGAGCTGGGTTCCCACCATCAAATGTTTGAGCCAACTGAGGTTCTTCATCGGGTGACTGAGCTCATACCAGGTGTATGAAGGAGGCAAGTTCTGAGGATCCTGGGTTGTGGTGACTGCTGAGGCTTCTACTCCAGATTTGAAGAGCTACAGTTCTCAGGAGAACCCCAGCACTTCTATCTGTGGTGGGATAGGATGCCTGCTCAAATGGGTGTTGACATATGCGGTTGGTTGGAAGATCTTCTTGGCAGTTTGAGATTGTAACATGGATTATTCCCAGGGAAGAGCCACAGTGAAAGGAACTTTGCTCAAAGGGGTTCTGAAACGTGGCACCATCACCACCATCTCCTATTTTCATATTTTTTATGGAGTTAGAAGTCACATAACCAAGAACTCAACATTTTAACCATTTAAAAGTATACCTCTTGAAAAAACAAAGATTTAGATTTTGCTTCAGTAGGCAATTTGAAAATGTTTTTCTTGTAATAGCTTCCATTTTGACACTAGAATAAGAAACTTTGCTTGAGCCCCAGAAAGGAGACAACACAGAATAACAGAGCATGAAGGTGGGTCTGCTGTACAATAGAATGAAATTGGGAAACCCGCGTCTCAAATACGAGATCCTTCCTTGTCTACAGAACCATCAGGAGTCACTTCCCCTGAGCTGATCTCAGCCCTTACAGAAACATATTGCATTTTCCAATACTTAGGGATGGTTACTCGGGAGTCAGTCCTGTTTAAACTTGGAATCATTTAAGCAAGTATCATGACCTCTGGCAGATGTTGAGTGTCTAGATACGTATGACTCCCATGCAATGAATGTACATATATGCATGCACAGAGACTATAATGAGGAGAATACATAAACATGATACTTTTCTTAGGTTGATAAGTGGTAGGGTTGCTCATTAATTATGTATTGATCTCTGCATTTTGCTACATTTTTCTTAATTTCTAAATTAAGGTGATTAATTTTAAAACAGAATTATAGTTTATACAGACATTGCTTGTTATGAAATAGTTCAGATACAAAATGTATAAAGAATAATATAACATACTTCTATGTGCTCATATTAAGAAATAAAACATAACAGATGCAGTTGAAACTAAAAAAAAGAATAAATAAGTAAAATGTGGTTTATGTTACAATATTGACAGTGCTGGGAAAAGCATACAGCGTGGAAGGGATGAAGGGATATGTGTTAGGTGTGTGTTTAGGTGAGAAGCAGTTTGCAATTCAAATAGGGTGGCCAGAGAAGACCTCATTAAAAAGAGAGCATTTGAATCAAGAACCAAGGCAGTGAGGAACAAACCTTACGGATATCTGTGGGAGCAGACAAAGGGAAGGAAAATACAAGATTTGGCAAGGAAGTAGGAAGCCTGCTGTGTTTGAGGAATAATAAGGAGACCGACCACCTTGACTAGGGCTCAGGAAATGGGGGAAGGGGCAAGCAACAACTCCACACACCTTATTCTGCAATTTCAAAATCTAAGCATCTCTGAGAAAAAAAAAATTCTCAGGATTCCATTGTTCATTTGTTTTCTAGTTTGCAGTGACTCATTTGGCAGCAAAAACTAACCTAAGGCTGTAGTCTTTATCCCACTTAATATGAATAGTCATACATTTTACTGCAGAAGTATTCATGTGACTGAATATTTCTGGGACAGGGTGCTGCCCCAGATTCTTCTGGGGGTTATGTACCATATAGTATTTAGCACTTTTCTAAAATTAAAAATATATATAAATTTTTTAATGCTTTAGGCCTCCAAGAGTTTAAATAACAGATGATGCACATGGGGCAAGGGTGACATTAGAGAGGTAACAGAGTGCCTGGTAAATCATTGGGAGAATTTTGGCTTTTACTCTGAAATGAGATGGGAAACCATTGGAGGGCTCTGAGCAGAAAAGTGATATGGACTGACTTAGGTTGGCTTCTGTGTTGAGAATAAGTTGAAGCAGGGCAAGGGTAACAGCAGAGAGGCCAGTTAAGAGGCTACCACAACGAATAGAGAAGAGACAACGGAAACTAACACAAGGGTGGTAGCAGTGGAGGTGGTTACCAGTGGTCAGTCAGGTTTTAGACACATTTTGAAGGAGAATCCAAGAGGATTTACTAATTGGTAGTGAGGTATATTAGAAAGAAAAGTCATTTCGTGTTCTCACTCATAAGTGGACCTTGAACAATTATCATAATACTATAAGAAGAGAATTGGCAGTAGCAGAAAACTGCTGGTAGGAGGGAGGCGGGATTGGCAGTAGTGGGAATCTGCTGGGGGGAGGGGCACACCTCATCAACAAGGATACCTGCATAATGAACATTTGTATACCTAACCCTGAATTGTACCCCACACCTTTAAAATAAAAAAATTAAAAGTTAAAAAAAAAAGAAAAGTCAAGGATAATGCCGAGGTTTTTGGCCAGAGCACCTGAAAGACTAGATACCATTCATCAGGATAGGGCAAACTTTGAGAAGAACAGATTTGGGGGTAGATATTGAGAGTTCATTTTTGGATAAGTAGATTCTGTGTGAATCAGATGCCTAACTGGAAATGTCACAGAGGTAGTTGTATATATGAGACTGGAATTCAAGTGAGAAATTCAGCTGGGGAAGTCATTAGCATATTTGTTAGGTACCAGAAGACTGAATGCAAATAGATTCTATTTAATAGATGAGGTTTGGGTAGTAATACAAATGTGATATAAACTGCAATTGTTTGATTCATCACAGCTGTGTAATGGATATGTGTGCAGTGGAAATATATGTATTATCTAAATTTAATTTAACTTTATTTTGTTAAGCAAAACATTTTGTTAGGCAGGCATCTCTCTCCTCAATTCCCTTCTTACCCAGTTTAAATCCCATGGTCAATTATAAATACTCATTTGCATACACCTTGGACTTCTCCGCTGTTCTTGTTTCACTTGGCTTCACCGCAACTCTTGTTAAATCCAACACGCCTTCTGCCTGCACCTGTGCAAGCTGAATGTGCCTAGAAGAAAGTCACATACTATGCTGACTATCTCACTTTGAATTTGTGGTTATTAAGTAGATCTGAAATCTGCCCAGGCATCATATCATATTTGTCTAGGACATTCATTTTCCCAGGTTCCTGGACTATTTCATTCTTCTCTACTCAAACTTCGAACATTTCCATGCCCACCAACCCTCTTGGCTGATGAACCTGTTTCTTACTTTAATAAGAAAAAAGAAGCAAAGAGAAGAGAACTTCCACAGCCTCCCAGCAAATGCCTGTCCATTTATTCTGCCTTCTTTCTGTTCACAAGAGATTAAGCGTCTCTTTTCCTCACAAAGGCAAACTCTTCTTCCAATGTGTTAGACTCCATCTTCTCTCACCTATTGAAGAAAATGCTCAATGATACTCCCTTCTATTTCCCCTGCTTCACTGATTTTCTTCCTCCTCTCTACTGGATTTTCCCAGCCTCACACAAACATGTTGCTATTTCTCTCATCTTAAATTGATTTCCATGATGCCACACTCCCTGGTTTCCTCCTACTTCACCAAGTACTTCATGGCAGTCTTCTTTGCTGGTTTGCTTTCATCTTCCTGATTTCTTATTGAAGAGTGTTCTCAGTCATCATTCTTCTGCCTTCTCTTTTCTCTACTAGAAGTGTCTCTCATGGAGATCTCATCTGTATCTGTGGTTTTGAAATAGTAGATCAGGAATACTGCCCATTTCTCAACTCTGTCCTCACCAGTCTAACTGCTTTCAATACTCAATTAGAGCTCCTGAGCCAGGAGAATCATGGAAAATAAAACAGTTCCTGAAATATATGAAAACTAATGATTGTTCTGTCTCCATTTTTCATCCCATAGAAGAGGGCTAGTGATCGGTAACTAAAAAACACTGAACTGAAAGTCAGAGATTGGCCACTGGCACCAGCTAGCTCTAAGACCTTGCACAGTGAACCACTCTGTGCTTTGCTTTCTTCACCTGTGAATACAGGAGCTAATATATGTATTGACTGCTCACTATTAATATGCCCCAGACCTTACACTTGGCATTTTGCATGAATTATAAGTTGAGTGTCTCTTATCTGAAATGTTTGAAGTCAGAAGTGTTTAAAATTTCAGATTTTTTCAAATTTTATAATATATGCATATATATAATAAGACATCTTGGAGATGAGGTCCAAGCCTAAGCATGTAATTCATTTAAGCTCATATACACCTAATACACATAGCCTGAAGGTAATTTTATGCAATATTTTAAATAATTTTGTACATGAAACAAGGTTTGTATTAAGTACTTATGTGTGAAATTTTCTACTTGTAGCATCACCTTGGTGTTCAAAAAGTTTTGGATTTTGTAATATTTCAGATTTTGGATTTTTGGATTAGAGATACTCAACATGTATCTTATTTAATTTGTACAACCCTTTAACATTATTTTTATTACTGTCTTGTTTTTAATGATAAAGAAACTGAGGATTAGGCCCACAAGGGTTAAGTACTGGTTTAAAGTTAAACAAATGTCAAGTAGCAGAACTAGAATGCAAATCTAAGCAGATTCAGAATTCAAACCAGGGGTTGAATGTAAGACTTGATGACCATCTTCCGACCACCATGCAAACTCAACCAACTACATGATACTTAAAAGAAGGGGGTTGGTCTGCTTACATGACCTCTTCCAACACTAAAATTATTTGATTCTATTTTGGGTAAAACAAATCAACTAACTAGCTTTCGTATCTACTATGAGTCAAGTACTGAAATGAGAAATTTGTATACATTTTCTCATTTATTGCCACATACCAATCTTAGAAGTAAAGAAATTGTGACTTTAATGACTAAGTCATGTCCAAGGCCATAAGGTTAGTAGGTGGCAGAGCTAGGAATCCAATACAAGACTTACAATACTACCCAGAACCTTTTGTATTGTTGGAAATAGATGATTCTTTATGCTCATCAGACTCTTTTAGAATTAAGAAAAAGATGGGCCAGGCACAGTGGCTCAGTCTATAATCCCAGCACTTTGGGAGGCCGAGGCGAAAGGATTGCCTAAGCCTGGGGGTTCGAGACCAGCCTGGGCAACTTGGTGAGAACACGTCTCTACAATAAATCACAAAAACTAGTTGGGTGTGGTGGTGTGCCTCTGTAGTTCCAGCTGCTTAGAAGGCTGAGGCGGAAGAATCGCCTAAGCCCAGCAGGTCGAGGCTGCAGTGGCTGTGAGCATGCCACTGCACTCCAGCCTGGGCAGCAAAGAGTGAGACTCCAACTCAGAAAAAAAAAAAAAGGAAAAAGATGTATTCTCCTTAGATAATTTTATGATAAATAAATAGAAATAAATTAAATATAAATATAAACAGAGCCCATATTGCAAAAACATTTATAAATATAGAACATTTCTTTAGAATGAAATTAGTAATAATAATTTCTAAAGTTCATGTCAATTACATTTTGGATATGTGCTCATTATTTTTAAATAACTTATTATAAATTATGAATCTTACCTCTTGATGTGTCAAAGAACAAGAATGTAACAATTCAAATCCCAAGCATCTAAGTTAATTTTTTATTTTATTTTTATTTTTTACATCAAATTCATAAGCCAGTAGCAGTCATTTATTTTCCTTATCAAGTATTATGCACTGACATAATTGTGTGTGCTATATATTTATACAATTAGTAGCACAGTAGGTTTGTTTATACCAGCATCACACAAACATGTGAGCAAGACACTGCGTGACAATGGTTAATTTTTTAATTACATAAAAAATCTTCCTGAAGATCTTTACTTGTAAAGTCGCCACACTATGAAATAGAAAGTGGTTTTCTTCAAAATGACACACTCAATATTTAATCTCTAGGTTTGAAGAGCATGTATGTAGTCCACACCATCTTTAATTCTTATGCCCTGCAAAGTAAATCAAGTTACAAGGGTGTGCCTTGCATCTTGTGATTGGTCATGAAAACTTACAAGGTTTTGCTATTTCATTATTCATAATATTTTGGTTAAACAGAAACGGAGTCACTCTTGAAAGTTATTTTAAGGCTTCGAGATAACAGAGAATAAAGATTTAAAAGGTAATATTTTTGCAAAACAGGATTAGACACATCATTTTTTTCCTAACTCATGCCTGAGTAGAAGCCTCTACTTAAATACAGACAGATCCTGCTGAAAGATATTCTGAGTTCAGTAACAAATGCAGCTGATCTGCCTCTTTTACTTGGGTGGTAACATAACACAGCAGTTATCATCACTGTCTCTAGAGCCTGATCAAATTCTGCCACTTACTAGCAATGTGACCTTGGGCTAGTTAGCCTTATTGTCCTTTCCTCACCTGTAAAATGGGGATAATCATGGTTCCTAACCCACAGGGTCATTTAAGTGATTGAATTATTTATTGGCTGAATAGTGCCTAGTGCATCCTAAGTACTACAGTAAGTGTAAATTTTTATTGCTCTCATATTTCAACTATGTTAATGGGTATATGAGCAAATTTATGTTCACATATAGCTAAATACGCTCTTACATGATTGTACATTGGCTTCATGATATACATTAATATAATGCAAACTTGTCATTTTGGCTACTACATGAACTTAAAATGATGAGTAAGTCAATCCACAGATATTCTTAGTTTCTATTGTTAAAGGTTCACAGAAAATAGATACAATCATTTCTTGGTTTTTCTTAATTTTTTTCCTCTTACCATAATACATTAAAATTTTAAAGATTTATGAGGCACTGAGATTTTTCATACAAATGTTGTTACATTATGCAAGAATCAGACAAAGAAGAGATTATGCACGAGAGTAGTTCCAAGTCCTAGGTACTTTATTTGTTGAAACCATTTCCTGGCACTCGTAGCAGCCGGTCCACGCTGACATGCAGACATGCAGTCATTAGATAATTAACTATTCAGCAGCACCGAGCAGAGTGCCTGGCACGTCATGAGTACTCACGCCATAGAAAAAGCAGGCTCTAAAAGCTTCACCGGTTTCAAAAAAAAACTGGTCATTTTTCCAGTAGCACTTCAAAAATCAGTGTTTTCAGTCATGCCTATAAGTACGAACAACATATTCACCAGTAGCAGCTCTCAGAAGACTACATCTTATTTATATTTGCATCCCAAGACGCAAGTACAGTGTTTGGAACTTAGTAGGTGCTTAACAAACATTAACCTACAATGATATATCAGACTTTAAAAACCACCCCTATCTCTATGTTTTTACATAACTTCTTAATGAATTTACTATAGCATTTAACAATCATATAGAATTGCATGGCATCTACCTATTAGTCTCTTCCTCTAGACTGAACCATTTTGGGAAAAAAACTGGTTTTTGTTCATCTCTGGGCCCCCAGCACCTAGCTATTGCTAGGTCTATCACAGCAGGCACTGGGTCAATATTTGTTGAAAAAAAATAGCATTAGATTTCATTGATCTTACATCATCCAAAGAAATTCTTACTCCAGAGAGATGATCATTCTGAGAGATGAAGATTCATACTTTAACAATTGTATTTAATTAGGATCAGATACCGATGATCCACAAATGCTTGCTGAAATTATGGAAGTTCTGCCAGAAAAATGTCACATAGAGAAGTTAAAAATAGCTTTAAAATGTTCATCACAAAATCCATCCTCTTGCCAAAGCTTCCAGTCCAGCATTGTCAATGTCTTCTGGATCTTTCAGGCATTTAATCTGAATCATAAAGTCTTCATGTCCAAGTCCTAAGAAACTCTTTTGTCTCCAAAGAGCTCATTCTCATGCCTCCCCTGTTCCTTTATTGAAACTGTTATTCTTTGAGTCATGATCTGGAAACATCCACATTGTCTTTGACACTCTTGTGGTCCCTGCCTCCCACAGTGAGTCATGCCATGCCCTGTTGATCCACCTTCAATGATGTCTCCCTCATTCACTTCTTGCTGTCGGACTCACTGTCACAGTCCCCACTCAGAGTTTCATCTCTTGCCTGAAATATTGCTACTGGTCCAGGCTGCTGTCTTTCCAAGCATGCATCCTAGACATTATTGACAGACAAGCCATCGGTAACCACACCACTGATCACACTCTCCTCAAACGCCTCTACTGAATGAAGCTCAAACTGTTGAACTTAGATATAGTTATTTCTTTTCCCCTCCTCAATCTACTGTCAGTCTTAAAGTCCATGCCCTTCACACTCACTGCTCCTGTCCACCTTCTGAGTTTTTTGTGAGTGTTCTTTCTTCTATCTCAATGGTCTTTCCCCACCCTTCTTTACATGCCTGAATCCCTCTCATAAGTTTAAGGCCCAGTTCAAATGTCACAACCTCTTTCATAAATATTTTTTCTGATTACCCTCAGTCGTATAAGATTTCTCCAGTTTCTAAACACAGGCTGCATTTTGTATTATTTTTAATCCTTTTTAAATCTTGGATTAAAATCTTGTATTACTTATTTTTTCATCTCTTTTACTAAACTGTACATTTGAAAGCTAAGAGTATGTATTTGTATGCCTGTCATAATACTGGGTTAGGACAAGTTTTTTTCTAAAACACAGACCTGGTCATTTGTCTATGGGATAAAATCTAAACTCATCAGCATTTATTCACAGCCTTTCCCAAACTTTCCCATGTGCTTTTCCTACCACTCTGCACTTTAGCACCCTTCACGCTGAACCACTTAGAACATGGCACATAAGCTAACTGTGCCTGTGCCTCACTGCCTTTTTTGTGTGCCATTTCTGCAACATCATTCCTTCTGCCTCCTCTACCAGGTAAAAACAGCTCATGCGAAATCCTTGCCAACCTAAACTGGAAATTATCACTTACTCTGGACTCCCCAATACATCAGATATATCTCTAATTCTAATGCTATTGCATTATAGTCAGTCACATGTTGGATTGTCCAAGACTGCCTCCTTGAGATTAAGAAAATCAATGCCTCATCATCATTATGTTACCCAGGTAAGGGGCCCGTCACTTAGCAAATAAGTCAGTGAGTGATGGAAGGAGGGAAGGAAGAAAGGAAGAAAGGAAGTCAGGAAGGGAGGAAGGAAGGAAGGAAGGCCTAAATAAATAAATAGAATCATCTTGATTTGGCTAAACATATCAAAATATAAAAATTATTGTCTGTGAGTCCAAATTTCTATAATTATAACCCTTGACAAGTTATGGGAAAGGAAGACCCTACAAGTTTATTTATTTCATTCTTCATATTTTCTAATACATGTAGACACTTTAAAAACTTAACTTCATTCCTAGTTCTCTTTCTTTGAGATCCATGAATCATTATGTGGTAGTCTCTTTGATATACTAAAATAGGCATATATAACCTAATATAATAAGTATATATTCCCATAACAAATAATGCCAAGAATTCAACATTGGAACTGGTGAATTACCTCTAATCAGGCCAAATACTAAATTATTTCATCAACTAGTACAATATTATTTATTTATGCTTCCACATTTCAAAAATGGATAGCTCAATTTTAATTAATTCAAATTTTCTGGGGAAAAGATGAGTTGGAGGTAACTTGAAGACAACTAGGTTTTCTCTTTTCACAAGAGAACCTGTTCTCAGGCTGTTATAGACAGAATGACATGCCACTATTTGAGATTTATTGAATACATAACCTTAAGCTCATTACATGATAAATCACAAAACACCTTTTAATAAAAGCACTTATTTTATATTTAAATTTTACATAACAGGGCATGATATAGAAAAGACAACCCAATTTGATATCTGAAGAGAGTAATGTGAGGAAGTAGCTCTCTGGAGACAGAGATAAATAGAAAAAAAGCATCTTTACTTCTGATACTTCCACCAGTTAGCTATGATCTAGGGCAACACACTTCTTAAATTTTTGTTTCTGTTTTTAAAGACAGGGTCCATCAATCCTCCTGTTTCAGATTCCTTGGTAGTTTGGACTATAGGCACCTGCCACCATGCCTGGCTTTAGACAGTACACTTTTTCTGAGTCTTGATTCACTTGTTTATAAAGTGAGGATGCTGAACTTGGTGCTATATGGTCCTTTTTAGTTCTAAAACTGTCTACACTTTGAAGTTTAAGGATCACTTTCATAGATATTTGAGTAAGTTCTTCTGAGAAAAAGAAAATTGACCAATTTGTCTTCCATCTCACAATGATGCTGGTGCTATAACAATAAAACTACCCCAAAGTGTGATTATTTTTTGTCACCTATGCTGTCTCAGTGTTTACCATAGTCAGATGGTGACTCTTGGTACTACTCAGAAAGGAGCTCCTCTCTTGAAGTAGGATATCATTAAGCACTGTTAGGAATGGAGAGTAACTTGGATTGTGACTAAAATAACCAAAGAAACAGTGTGTCTTGATAAGCAAAGGGGACTGATTTCTGACCAGTGAAATCTGAGACCTTGCAGTGGCGTGAATACCACACTTATTCACAGACAGCAGAAACAAAGATCAGCATTCTTCCCCTATTGTGGGCAGGGATAATGAAAGTAATTACAAGGCGCTAAAAACCTGTAAGTTTCACCTTAAAAGATAAAGTCCTACCTTTGGGCTGGGAGACTCTTTTTTTTTTTTTTACTTGTTTTATTATATTATATATTTATTTATCTATTTGTTTTAAAGATGTGGGGTACAATTCAGGGTTAGGTATACAAATGTTCATTATGCAGGTTTCCTTGTTGATGAGGTGTGCCCTTCCCTGCCATGGCAGTTTCCCTCAATGGCCAATCCCATCCCCCTCCACTAGCAGTTTCTCATGCTGCCAACCCCTTTCTTATAGTATTATGATCATTGTTCAAGATCCACTTATGAGTGAGAACATATGGTCTCTGTTCTTTGTTTCTGGGATAGATCACTGAGTATGATCAACTCCAAATCCATCCAAGTTGCAGCAAAGTCCATATGTTTCTCCTTCTTTAAGGCTGCATAATATTCCATTGTGTATATGTACCATTTTTTTTTATCCAGTCCAGCTTCGATGGGCAACATGGTTGGTTCCATGTTTTTGCTATTGTGAACAGAGCTGCAACAAACATACATGTGCAGGTATCTTTTTTGTAGAATGATTTCAGTTCCTCCAGGTATATTCCCAATAGGGGAATTGCT